>WEIS01063936.1:0-28024 GCA_013389965.1 Todus mexicanus
AATTGCTGGCTGGGGTTAAGCCACTACACCAGCTAAAGAGAGAACTCAGGCTTTGATCATCAGTGGAGGCTCAAGCAACGACACCTTTGGAGTCCTCATTTCTGCTCCGAGCCATCCCACACAGCACACTGCCAAACACGTGCAGCATCAGTCAGGACTAGCTGGCAGGAGAGAACAGGGCCCGTCTTTTGACTGTCTTAATACTTCTCAGAACAAAGCTCGTGGCTCAAGCAGGGCCACTTTGGCTGGAGGAGGAAGCCAGGAATACAAACCAAACAAAAGCTGATTCCGCAGCCCTGCCAGGTTTGGCAGCGTTCACGCAGGTCTGACAGCCTCACCTTGTAAATAAATTGTTTCCTGTGAAAGTGGAGGAGAGATCTCATCCATCTCAGATACTGCAAATCCACGCACGGCGCAGAATTGAACTGGCCTTTCTGAGAGACTGCATTTTATTAAGAGTGCTGTTTAAATGGCTACCAACTTACCAAACAGCCTTTTCATAGACAGAAATGTAATGTTTACTCATTATTGACACTCCTTTCCTCCCTTCTTTCCCAGTTACTCATGCCCATCTAGAGGGAGACAAATCTCCTAGAGCAGACCAGCCAAAAGCAAGCTAGAGTCTTGCTCCATCTGCGAGCAGACCACGCTCCAGGTGAGAGGCTGCCCAAGTCCTTTCAGGAAGAAAACAGCTCAAGCCCTGACTGGAGCCTAAAGGACTTGTGCTTTTTTTGTTTTCCAAGTTGGACTTTCTCCAGCACGTAGAGAGTTCATGTCCACGGTGCCTGTGGACGTGCGGGTTGTGCGTGGCATTCACATCCAGCCGCATCCCCTGCCAAGGAGCTGAGCCCATCATTTCAAAGGGACGCACTATTATAACAACAACAAGCAGCTCACTTCTAAATAACCACTTTGTTGCTGAATCTCAAAGCCCTTTTGCACAGCTGCTGCCTTGCTTCTCTCACCCAGGCGTGACGGCAGAGACAGGAACGGGATGTGGACTTTTCCTTGGGCCACAGGGCTCCCCTTGCACAGAGGATGTTTTCAAACTGGCCCGAAGTGTCCCTAGAACTAAATCAACTTGGGTCTGCAAATACACAGTGTTTGCTGCCGACCCAGTTTCTCCTCCCATCTCTGTTCCACTGAATGCAGCTGTTTAATGCCAGCGTAAGACAAAGGAGCAGAACAGCAGGACTCAGAGGCTTGGTTGGTCATGATGCTTCACCTCAGGCCTGCAAGCTGTAGCACCAAGACACCACGCTACGGTTTTGCTGCTCATGCCTGTTCAGGTAAACTAAATACTGCCCTGGTTCGTTCTGATACTTGAAAACATTCTCCACCAGCAGCTGAGAAACAAACGGACAGGACAAGAAAAACATTTTTCCCTTGTGATGAAAGGAGTGAAGTGCAGCACTCCAGTAGGAAATGGTGCTGCGAGGACAATCGTTTCTAATCACTAACATCCAACATTGTGCCTACCAGGTAACTGGCGTTAATTGAGGGGACTTCTGCCCACAGATGCTCCTGGGAAGGCTGCTCTTCAGCCTGTATCCTTCCTGAGACCAAGCTCAGGACCTGCCCACAGAGATGCGCACACAAGCCAATGTGAGCCCTGGTTGTTCACAGCGCTGCCCACGAGTGTTTTGGAAAAAAAATAATATCATTGCCCAGACTGATCTCTGTGAGGCAAAGTGAGATGTGTAAGCTTTAGGTTTTCAGTGTGCTCCCACAGTAGGTTAGTAGGAAACCCCAAGCGTCCCAGTTGCCAAGCACTGCTCTGACCTACTCCTCCAAGACTTGCACAGCTCTGGATGAAGAACATACACGTATTTCAGTCTTGCAGCTCAAAAAGCCTCGCCATGCTCCTTTTCTAAAACAAGAGTGGTAATCTCATTCCTCCCCCAAGCTACATGTATAGAGGAGAGGCTGAGTTTGGGAGATCCCAAGTCCATTCTCAGAGCAAGACTTCTACTGTATGAATAATGGAGAAGTCTGTATGTTTAAGTTTGCACAGACATTTGCACTTAAAGCAGACTAAAACCCCTCTGCTTCACACATCCCTCATTTAATCCAGCATCCAAACTCAGCAGAATAACTCCAAGGGCAGCGAAACATCCCATGCAGTTGAAGTAAAATACCAACTTAGATTTGCAGATGATTTCTTTTTAATTGTCCATGAAATACTACTTGCTTGTCCTGCATTTTTAGCTCTCCCTTGGCTCAAACACCAGTCACTCAAGCTACCTCAGCCTGGGCTGCATCTGAAGCAGCAGAAGGTGGCACAAAAGTTTTTTCCTCTATTTTTCCTTCCTAAGAAGGAAGCTCAGGACACTGCTAAAAGTCTGCATGCACCACTCCTCAGGCTGTATGGAAAGAGGAAGGCTCTACACTGCATGTCCACTATTTACCCCAAGACAGTCTCCTCAAGTACCCTAAAGTCCAGATGCTGTTTCACATGATTCTTTCTCCTCTCCTCTCCTGTCTTGCCAGCCCAGAGCATCTCTGTTTACAGGACCATGGCCGTACCTTGGTGTCAGAGCTGTCAGTCGCTTGCAGCAACTGACAGGCAGCCCGTTTCGTTCGGCACAGTTGGGTGAACAGCCCCTTCCAGCACATTTTGTTATTCACATGCTCCGCCTGCTAATTGCTTTCTGAAATGGGGAAGAAACAGATGACGAGCAGAATGCAGCTCCTGACAAATTCCCCGGCACTGTAAATACGACTCACCTTGCTGTAAACAAGGAGATGTGAACTGGCGGTGGCGGTGTGTGCTCGAATTAAAAAAAAAAAAAAGAGAGAAGATAAAGGAAAGCACACAGCACAGCAACTAAATCTCAAACTCCTATGCTGCCAGACGGCCTGCACAAGGGTGAGAACCCCAATCTGGTCTGCGTGTTTCACCCTGAAGACACCTGAGAGCCCCTGGAGAGCACACGTGAGTACCAGCCGTGCTGCAAGACATTTTGCCAGCCCCGATTAGTACTCAGAAGCCTCTTTGTCTTGCCAGAGATACCCAGAATCACGCTCCCACAGACAGGCTCTCTGTCTTCAGAGCTACATCCACCGAAGGATGAGAGCAACAAAAGGTTTAAAAACAAAGAAAAGAACTTCATTGCATTCAGCCTCTAAGCATCTCTGTGTCAGTTATGTGAGCAGATGCTCTGCATTTTACAGGGCACAGCTCCACCACAGACCCAAGGATCTGCTGGCTCTTTGCAGGTATTATATCCCTGCCATTTTAAGGGAAATATAATTTTCTCTTAGAAGTAATGAGATTTGAAATTAATAAGCTTGGGGCTTTTCAAGCTTTCTGGATTGTGCATCTGCAGGATAGACTTTTAACACACTTTCAGATTTCTTATAGCCACGAGGCCTAGAAGCTTATTTAAAAACAAAAGCTCAAGGTCCCTCTGTTTCCAGGAACAGAGGCTCTACAGAGAAACATCAAATACCATTAGATCCACAATCACACTGCAAAAATTGACAACACAAGTATATAAGCACAGGGTATTACTACTTACTTCCCGATCTCAACTATAGTGCAGCGATACGGTTCAACAGCATGAGTCATCCCACCCCAGAGGTGATTGCATTTCAATAGCAGATGGAGAAGCAATAGAAAAAAACTCAGGGGCGCACTCACGGCTGGCATTCTTTGGAGATAGAAGGTGCTGGAAACGCTAAGATTATATAGGGCTGCAAACAATGGGAAACTCCCAAGAGCAACAGATAACGAAATGCTTTCTACAGGTACCTCACAACTCCTCGTAGAATGATCTAAGTGGATGAAAACTTCCACGCATGGAAAATGAACAGTGGTACTGTTTGGGGCACAAGGACATCAGTTCCGATCGACGGTATCAGATAAATTCAAGCAGATTAGGGAGAATGACCATGGAAATTTAAATTCACAGGATCCCTTTTCTGCAGACAGATGGTCATTTCAGCTTTCTAGTCTCTAATCCCTTGTTCTGCAAAGCAAACATCCTAAATCCCAGATAATGTAGGTTTTACCATCTCGTACATTTCCCACAGCATTAAGGTTGGCCCCAGCGATAGGATACATATGCTTAAACATCTGCGGCCCTAAGCAATTCACAGCCACGAGTATCTCCTACCTGGATTCAGCACAGAGGTGGTCTCTGCATCCTGGCCTCCAGCCTCAGAAGCCAACACGGGCCCCTGCTGAAGGAGTCACCTTCTCTAGTAGACATCACAGGGATTAAAGGGAAACTTTTCCTGGGAATGGCCTTTCTCTGGCACAGCTGATTCCTCAGCCGTGTCTCTAAAGAGGAGGAAGGTTGAGCACTTTTCACAAGCTGTCATATTACCAACGCTCAGGAAAAAATCCCATGCAGCCAGCAGCATGGCAAGTTTGCACAGTAACTGCTTGGGACTTCTGAGAGACACTAAGGTGCCAGATCTGCTTTATTCCCTGCCATGGAATCATAGAACCATTTAGGTTCCCCCAAATCAGACCTGAATCTGTGAAATCAGGCGGTCTGGCTGCCAGCCTTTTGTTCCTGGACCCAGGTATACCAGCTAGTTTCTGAGGGAAGAGGGAGAGGAGCAGGAGGCACTCAGAAATTCATGACTAGTTTCTCACTTTCCCTGCTTGTTAGATCAAATGATTCACAAGGAGCAGGAAACATCTCGCAGCCTGACAGAGAGCGCTCACAATTAAAAAGATATTGAAATGAATGTCATGAAATATGCATATTGTTTGCTTCCTCAGAAGCTGTTTAGATCAGACCATGAAAAGACCAGAAATTAAGGATTAGATCAACAGTCACTCTCCATTTACCCTCTAATGAGTCTTAGATGGATGTGGAACAAAGGCATAGTTTGTAAGAGCTCTAAAAGAGGTAGGAGCACCGGACACGCTCTCTGCTGATGTAAACTGTCATCTTGAGAAACTGCCCATAGCTCTTTGAAGCAGCTGAAGGTGCAGCCTGTCTTCCACATAGAGCAAAATCCTCCCAAGATGTATTCCTGCAACAGAGAAACCACACCTACGTGGTTCAGCTTTCAAAGATGTTGCACAGTGGCACTCTTCACAAGCTCCAGAGGCAGAGCGAGGCTTTGAGGAGCACAGCAGCTGCAAAGAAGCCCATGGTGGGTAACAGGGACATGCCAGCCACAGTGCGACAGCAGAGCTCAGACGCAGGGGTAGAAGACAATCCCACTTTCAGAGATGGTGCCACTCAGAATCCAGCATTGGGTTCTCTACCCCTGTAGTAGCAGCAGGATTGGATCCTCCCAAAAAGGATCCCTTTACCAAACTCCTACATCATTTTGGACAAGGGAGTAGGTTTTTATCCTCTAACTAGGAGTTATCGCCCTCCTCTCACACTCCACGTTTCCAACCTGGAGCCTCTGCCCATGGCAGGATTTGCTGCACCAAAAACCTGCAGCACAGACCTGGGCATATCATCCCTGATGTTCAGATGTAGCACATGGCGTGTGGGCATTGCTGTTCCTGACAGGCTCCCTCACCTCGCGCTGCTAATAGCTCCTTGTTTGTATTCATGCACAAGGAGTAAATTCTTCATTATTGGAGAGATTTGACATGTACAAACAATGGGAGTAAATTGATTGTATTTTCCAAATCATCACACAGACTCTAATTTTATCTGCAAGGTGCACTGATTTGCACTAGAATTACCTCCTGAATCAGGAATTAAAGCTTTTGACAGAGAAGAGCAATGGTTGCCCTGCTGTTGCAAGGCTAGCAGAGGGGGGAAGGATGCAGGTCCCTTCCCAGCTCACACCTCAGAAAGTGGCCTTTTGTCTATCCTCAGACTTTATTGAAACATGGAGAAGGAGATAGCTGATTAAACGAGGTTCTAGTGTTTTTCAGAGAGGCATCTCACTGGTTTAGATGCACATTTAAAAGGAACAGAGTATTTACATTTAATTATTCTATATCCAGAGCCTATGTTTTTCTCATGCAGGCAACTAGGACTCGCCTGATCCCTTGAAAACCAGACGTATAAGGCTCTGCACACCTTTTTCTTGAATGAAAACGCTCGGTACAGAGCGTCACTGAAAATCAAATCTCAAAACATCCAGCAAGTGCATTTGTTCCTGCCGCAAGCAGGAGAACGGGGCGCGCTGAGCTCTTCCAGACATGAGGTCATCTGTGCCAGTCCCGCAGGGTATGCTGTACCAGCTCATTTGGATGTAAGAGACTAAATCATTAAGTTAACTTGAATCACGCACCCAAGAAGCATCTCTGTGCTCAGGAATGGATCAGAGTGTTCAGCATTTCCCAAATACCAGGCACAAGGTGTTTTTTCTCAGATGTTGCTACTCCTTCAGTCCTCAGATGCTTCTTTCTCAGGGTACGGGAAACCCCAGAATGTGATAGATGTCAGTTATGTTGCTTGAACACGGAAAGGACCACCACGCAATGTTCACTTTGAGTTCGCTCTGAGACTGAGCCACTCTGGAGAAATCCGTTTTAAATTTGCAAATGGTTCAAAAGCTAGCGGAGGGCCAAAGACAGCAGCATCTCAGAGGCCCCGTCTTCTTTGCAAACCCAGTGAAAAGCGTCTCTGAGGAATAAATATAATTATCACCGCCGCCCAGAGGACGCTCACAACTTAAGCTGGACCTGACACAAAGGAATAGACAAATAATGGAGACGGAAGGAGGAAGGCAACACAGCCTCTCTTAGATATGCAAAAATATCCAGCTAAACCCCAGGGAGTTACAAAACTGACTTTGTGAAGGCATGATTAAAGACAAAACAAACACTAGGAGGATTTTTCCTTTGCCTTTCAACTCCAGCAATTAGACAAACTTAACCTGAAGCACACTCCATCTGCAACCAGTTGATCTACGTAGCTATTTATGTTTTAATTTGAACGGAAGATGAGAGATGAATCCACTCGTGCAATGCTAGAAATGGAAGATTTGTGGAGGGGAAGAAAGGACATCTACCGAGTCACTACATACCCTAGGATGTGTCAAGATCGTACTTCACCTCTGAAAACAAAGTTTAAACCTATCTTTGGTCCTGTGCCATCCACAGTTTATCTCCAAGATAAGTCTGAGTAAGCACGGATCCGCGTCACCATTCAGCATGACAACTCCATTACTTTTTCTACACTCACAACTTCATTCAATCAAAAGCACTTTTTTATTTTTTTAAAGGTTTTCCCTGAATTTGACTTTTTTTAATCTTTGGAGCACACCTTCCCAAGGTTTTTCCCTCTGCCCACAACCATGAAGACATGACTCTTGCTAAGGAGGACAAAGAGTAGGGGGGAGAAAGAAGCACACTGAAATTATGTGAAAATAATGTATTTCCAGCAACAAGAGCTTTCAAGGAGAAAATGGAGTGCAAGGGTGGTGCAGGTGAGAGCCCAGTCTGATGAATCACAGTTTGGCAAGGTAGCTGGGAACAGTGGAGTGCTCTCAAGCAACAGGAGACTGGAGAGAAGGAGCCTAAATTTCCCTAACTTCTGTGAGAACAGTTCCAACCCACCTCTCAAAGAGTGTGTGAATGGCTGAAACTCAGCCAAAACTACACCCATAAGCAGAGCCCTTGTATAAATATAAAGGTAACTGATTAGGTGCTTTATGGGGTGAGCGTGTTAGTGCCCTGGATTTATTGCCTGTTAGCAGTTCGGCTCAGTTAGGATCCCGCATTCTTCTGATTATGCAGATACAATCTATCATATTGTTCCGGAAACTTGGTTAGAGCTGCGCTCGGAGAGGCGGCTGCAGCTGCAGCACGCTCCGAGAGACACACATCATTGCTCTCTTTTATGAGAAGGAAAATTGGCCGTTGCTGCTCCTGCAAAAAGCAGCTGTTATTTGTTGTTTTTCGGGGTGGTTGTTGGGTTTGGGTTTCTTATTTTGAGCTATTATGATGAGTTTGCCTTCTCTTCCCACTTAAGCGAATTACGCAGTGTTTATGTTTCCAGCTCTCTTGTGAGATGCACTAAGCCGGCACACGCCTGCCGAAGGCCAAGCCGGGGCGATGCTCTCCTCTCCTTTCCTCTCCTCCAGCACACCTTTGGCAGGAAGGATGAACCTGTGGCTGAGACTGAGGGGCTCAGCCAAGCACTTTAACTGCACCAACCCCTTGCTGTGCTGCTCTGCTTCTGCGCAACAGCGAGGACAGCAGAGCACCATGCCTGCATTAAAAGCATCCAGCCTCATGGCTCTTGCCACCTCCTCGTGGCTCTTGCCACCTCCTCGTGGAGGAATGCAGCGCTGGCTTCATCTCCAGGTAATTATCAGCAATGACACCCACTCCATGGCTCAAGATCTGGGCCATAGCAAGGGGGGCTGATGGAAAGCCTTTGACTACCAGGACCGAAGACCTGGCTGCTGGTCTTAGCAGTAGTGACATGAAGAAAGAGAGGAGCACCCTGAATTTGAGTATGATACATTTGAAGTGTGTTTGCTCCCCTCCTTACCCTGGAGCACTCGGCATTTGTTATCACAGCATCTTCTACACACAGAAGGGAAGAATTTATAATGATCTTAAATGCAGACTTTGCCTAAGCACCATTTTCCACCAGATCAGCCTATGTTTGGGCCACAGAAACACCTCTTCTTTGGCAATACCTGCTGTCATACCCTCCACTTAAAAGTGTGTACCGACAGAGACTAAACCGTCTCCACAGAAAACCCAAATGAAAACACTAGCCCTTGCTTTTCTAAAAAGGGAGATTTGCCTTATACTGAGGGACAGAAATACAGCCAGCTTTCCCTCCCGAATGGTCTTTTTTAATAAAACCGCCTCATCCATTTCACAAAAGCAACTCATTTTAAAATAGCACTACTTTTGCATTAAAAATGTTTCCCCTTCATAAAACACCGCTGCTACATTTTTAATATAATAACCATCCATGCTGTCTAGAAACATGTTGTAGCTTATATTTAAAGGGATCTTAAAAATGTTTCCAAGACATAGTCATTATTCAAAGGCATCCTTCCCCTTTTCCTCCTCACATAAGGGATAAAAAAAAGCCTTAAAATCCCCACTAAAACTAACAAATGATGCTTTCTTTCTAAATCACAAATGTTACCCACTTCTCAATCTGGATTTTACAAGTCATCTGTGTCCAGCTCACAGAAGACAGAGGTGTGGAGTCTAAGTCCCTATTTCAGTTGCTGGCATGTCCACCCAGATTATTGATGGTAATCAACACTTTCATACCTCTTGATAAAAGGCCAAGTAAGCCCAGAATTCAAATTCCAGATCATACACGAAAAAGGCGAGACAAGTGAAGTCTCAGGTCCTGGTCCTGCAACCAGCTTCCTGTGCCCAGATCCACACACCAACTTTAACGGGGTATTATGCTGACAGGCACTGGCAAACACATACACATTTGGCTGGAAATCATGGTCTATTCTCTCCTTTCCTAAGAAGCAGGATGTTTCATTAACTAAGAGCAAGTCATTAAGAACAGAAAGAAAAAAAAAAAAAGGAAAGAAAAAAGATAAGAAATGGGAAATCCAAAATAATTTGGTTCATTTTCGAATAGAGCTGCAATCACTCGGATGCTTTGCAAAACACTGGCATAAAATAAATGTTAAAATAAGAGACTTACCCTCCGCTGCCAGCTGGCTGCAAACCTCACGTCTGCTGACAGCAAAGTCAGAAGCTGGATGTATCTGCACTTGGTGATGGTCAACCCACGTGTCCCAGACAATTCTAGCTATTGTTGCAGAACTGCTGTTCCCTGGGAGCCTTAGGCTTCTTAATATAATATTTCTCATTCGCTTATTAGATGCTTCAACTCCTCCAGTCTTATAAGAAAAAGCCCCTTTTGCGTTCATTGTGCTTGTGTGTACTTTCTACTTGTGAAACCTGCTTTTCCTGGAAATAAATCCTCCTATTTTGTCCCCAGCCCACACATCTCTACAGGCACTCTTGGCTTTCACTCACATTTCAGCACAACCTGCACCCAGACTGAAGCTCCCTTTCTGTTAATACCATTTTAGCCATCCCGCAACATTTAAGCTCAGATTTTTCTTTATGCAGACTCCATCTAAATCATGGGAGACTTTTTTGAAGCCACTGCAGAACTGAGTGCTTGATGGTTGATCTCTGCACAAACACCTGGGGCGCTAGGAAAGGGGAGCAGCACGTGTTATCAGCAGAGACCATTTGCCACGTAGCCTTAGATGAAACTGTTGTAAACACACAGCAGCAAGGGAAATCTAGCCACTTTGCACCTCTAAGAGTAGCAAACCATACCATGGGGAAAAAAAATGTGCTGTCAGCAAACTGGCACCTCTTGCCACCACAAATCCTCCTGCTCAGAAGCTCACTAACCTTGCTCACATCCCCCTTCCTCTTTGGGGAGTTTGCAGAGTCCCTTCTCATGGTTCACTTGCTGGGGTGTCTCCCTGCAAAAAGGAGGAATCAACAGTTAGACTTTCCCTCACCCTGCCAAGAGGGCAGACAGAGATCCCTGTCACACAGCTAAATGCCTCAGTACTCCTTCCCAGACCTTTTCTTCTCTTCTGTTTTTAAAAGGAGTGGGGCAAAGCCGCATGTGTTGATATTTATTTTCTCTCTGGGTATAAGATGAAGCAGAAAGAGGTGAGGTGATTTGCCTAAGGCAGCAGATCAACTCAGCAGCAAATTGAAAACATGTGTGACCCTTGATGATCAACCCACCTGACAACACTGCCTCTCGCCTGATCTGCAGCGTGTTTATATCCCAGTGTCATTAGTTTGTTGTTTCTACGCAGGCTGAATTTACACAGCAGTGAAAAAAAAGAGGAAAATATTTAGCGAAAGGGATATAGCACTTGTGAGGCAGGGATTCTGTATTAACTAGGCAGAGATATAGAATTTATCAGGCACAGATAAGCATTCGAGGAACTAGGGGAGAAGTATTCATTAGTTGGTGATAGGTATTCTCACGCAGCAGAATTTTTTTCCTTCTGATCAGCAAATCACACCTTTCGGAGCAGGTTTAGTTGATGCATTTAATGATAACGTAAGAAGATTATATTTTTCCTTTCTCTTCACAATTCAAAGCTCTTAAATACAGTGAACCAGCTTTCTTGAAGTATCAGGACGAAATTACCACTTTCCTCACATGAAAAGCTAGAGGGCCCATCAGAGTGGAGTAAGGGTATTTGCCTTAAACATATTCACACAACAGCTCAGAGAGAGAAAATAGCAGGAGCAGATGAATGCTTCAGATTGCACCTTGCTGGGGGCCTGTCGATTGCTGTATGTCCCAATCCAATGATGGTGCTCAAGAGATTAAGAGATGCTCTTGGCTTTCTGATGGAGGCCTAAGATACGAGTCCAACCGACACACGTGTGTCTATCTCAGAGCTGCGCTATGGGGCTCTGGCTGAAACAGTAATTACCAGTTTCAGAGCCCAGTTAGGGACTTATACTGAGACAGTTTAAAAGTTAAGCAAATAAGTTTGATTTATTAAAGTGGCAGAGAGGTTTGGAATTGCCGTTGAGAAATAAGCAAACTGCAGAAGGACAGTCAAGCTCAAGAATTCCTGGGTAACACCTGACGCAGCCGGAGGCGCAGGCCTGAGTTATCACTCTATAGTTAATAGAAATAAGAGGGATTCCGTATACTGAAAGCATAATTCTTACCAAGAAGGCGACCCTGTCTTGGGTGGAGGAAGAGGAGCACAGCCCATTGACTGTCTCTGCTGGACCTTTCAGTCTTCTCCTCCCCAAGGAGTATATCCCCTTGGTGATTTTTATATCCCACTTCTGTCTGTCCCTGACTTCTGGGTAATGTTTGCCATGGCTTTGGGTGGAGACTTGAGTAATACAGTCATCTATATTTAGCACCAACATATGCAGGGGAGCAAACTTTAATATTAATTTTGCGTTAAATTAGGCACAGGTCTCCACTTGAACGCTCTGGCCTTCAGGATTTGTTTATGCTGTGTTGGTTTAGCCAAAACAGGGCCGTCTTATCTTTTCAAGACTCCCTCCTTTAGCTGTTTGGCTGCCAGCTTAGCAGGTCTCTAACCCCAGACATAGCACAAGAATCTCATGGTCATAAACATCTCAACCTTTCTCCCAAAGTCCACTAAATTAGCTGTATTTCTGTGTCATGGCAAGCTAGGCTGTTATGCCACACCAAGGCGGAGGAAAACGGCCATTGATCACAGGAATTGGCAAGCAGGGGAAAACTCTTCTGCATTACACAAGGTCTGTCCCCAGCAGCTTCTTTTGTGAAAGGATTTGTAGCTTTAAGCTCTGACCCAGTGGATATTGACATTGGAAGATGCAAATTAACAAACATTTCTCTAACACAGAAAACTCTAATTCCCAAATAGTCCAAGGCCTGTTAACCATTTAGACTGATTGCAGAGCTGAGCAGGTCTCGCAGCACTTTTTAATAGCAGGAGGCCTACCCTTTCCAAGTTGGGATACAGAGGAGTTGAAAGCAAGCCAAAGTGAGGAAGGAAGAAACCAAAAGTCTAACAAAAACTTGGCCAAGCGTGGAAAGGGTGAACATTTCCCTCCTGAGCAACAGCGATGGTGTTTGTTACTCTGCTCAGCAGCCCCTGGGCCTTGGAGAGGCCTTGGAGGAGCGTTGCTGCTTTCCTGGCTGTACCGCTCCACAATTCAGAGGAATTCAGGAAGGACATTCCCTTAGAAAAGGTTTTTCTGAGTAGAAAGTACACAGACACACTGGCAAACAAAAGGAAGGCTGAGTATGTGTCCAAAGTACCTTGCAAACATGCGCAAAGACGCTGCTGCAGGCCTAGAAGACTGTGGCAATTCAGGATGTAAAGAAACTAAGGGCTTTGTTTCTTCTTCCATGCACCCCTGGGTCAGTCTTTGATTTCAATGTTCCCTGGACACAGGGATTTCAATTTGTGACTGTTCCCACTGATCAGTGTAAGAAATTCATCAGTCTCAGAGTTTTCTCAGAGCAAACTGAGTGTGGGTTGAGTATAAATTGAAGAGGAAGCTACAGGTCAAAAAAAAAAAGAAAAAAGAATTGTTTCTACTAGAGCATCTGGAATAAACCCAAGCTCAACAAAAAGATATCATTTCTGGGAAGCCAGACTAGTTTATTTGTCTTCGTATCATTCATCTTCCCTGTTGCTATACCTCCACCCATGTGTTTCTGCTGCTCCCTGAGCCAAAGGAATGAATAAAAATCCCAGGTTGAGCCTTTGTTAGCGTGTGTAATAGAAGTCAAGCTGCTCTGAACGTCCTCTTGTTGGGTATTAATGCAGCATGCCATTTGTTACATGAGTATTTTGCTGTGGCAGACAGAAAGTGACATTTATGGGTCTATCATGAGAATGAATTTCACCATCCATTAAAATGATGTACAGGTAAACACTCCATTCATTTTAAATCCACGAGCTTTGGTTCTTTCTCTGCTCTGGTAGATGGGTCCATCAATACAGCTACTATTAGCCAAACTCTTTGCTGGGAAGTGAGAACCACTGAAGAATGTTACAGGCCTGTAATTAAAGGGGTTGTAGCTTGAAGGGTGAGTACGGGAATTAAAGTAATTAGTGAACTCTCCTCTTATAGATCTGCATGTGTGCAGCAGCTGTGATGCATCTCCAGAGTTCTGCTGGTGGAGACTTTGTCCTGTTCAGACATGAGGGAACGCTGCTCCTGGTCCAATCGTCCATGAGAACCAAACCCAGGAGATCTATAACATATATATTTACCATTCCACTTGAAAGTTCTTAACCCAACATGTTACAGCGCTTCCTCTGCTAGGGAGGGTTTGCATTATGTAGGTTTTCTAGAGAACTGCCATGAGAAATGTGTAAGGTAGAAAGAAAACATGGTATAAACGTACGCCACAATGGTTGGAAAATGAAGTACGGCTGTTTATCCACTGTAATTGTAGAAATTAAGGTAATAACAATTACGATTAAGTGACTCATATGTACTACTGTGCAATTAATTTAGGCTTAGAGCCAATGTTATTGTGTATTAAATAAAAGCCAAATGATGATAGATCAAGTTGTCTCTGTGATTCAGCCGGTTGCGTTGCTCGTTTGGACCCAGAACCAGGCTGTCTGCAGCACAACGTGATGTTCAGGGAACCTGTACTCATGGCAGAGGTCACGCTTCCTTTGATGCAATGTTAAACCGCATCTCTGACGATCTCTGATGCTTTTTGCAAAGTCAAGTTGTTCACCTGGCTTTCTTGGGCAGACATCAGCCAAAAATAGATGTATTTGTTCTGTTTCAGCTTCAGTCATATTCATTCGGCACTCTTGCTCTTCTGGAGCGTGTTCCTAATCTCAGCTTTAATAGTTTTGAGCAAAACATTGCTGCTGTTTTGGGCTTCCTATGTATGAGTCAAATCTGGAGGTCCCTTGTATGGTGTATGACACAGTATTATTTAGACAGACTCCTGAGGGTTGGATTCTGCAAGGATCTCACATGCTGGTCCAGCATGAGCAGTGTCACTAGTTCAGCTTGACACGAAGCCAGGAGCCCTCTGCAGCATCACAGTCAGGCAACGGCTCCCCCTCTACTCACAGACAAGATTCTGCAGAGCCTCAGAGAAGAGCTGGTTATCTCAGCTGTTTATTGACAGTGAAACATCACACTGACAATCACGGGAGATATATTCTTCAGATAAATTGCCAGGGTTCCGCACGCACTTGTTGCATTTATGTGAATCCTTTTCCTGCAGAGAAGGCGCAAAGAGACTTTGCAAATATTTTAAGCCACTGAATCTCTAATCCTCTCTGACATTTTTTAACTATTACCTTGGTGATGCTCACAGTAAAAACAAGGTTGCTCATAGCAAAATGTGCGTCCAACCCCACAAATCAAATATTTACGCGTCTCTTTTTAATTGAAATTGTTACATTTCCACAGTCTAAATATCTCTAGCTTGTGTTTATGATTTATCACCTGTGGTCTCCTACTGATCCACTAAGAAGCAGAGATTTTAGAAGTTATGGCAGGGAAACTTTTAAGAAAGAAACATCTTTCTTTTCATTATGATATTCTTAAAGTAAGTGGGGGAAAAAAGAGTACAGAAAAATCAATGCAAAAAAGATTATTTTTAAGTGGGATGTGTTACAAAATACTCCTAGAGGCATCAGCAGGTCTAGTATCTCCATAAATATGTTTTCCATAATCAGGCAGTATTTAATTAACACCCAGAAACTGCCTGGCAGAATCTAAATGGAATCTTTAAGGCACTTAATTTAGCAAGTGTGGTTGAAATGTATTGGAAGTGATTCTCCTGGTCTGGCCGTCCAGTTGTTTCTCTCCCACAGATGTAAAAGCATTATCTCCTGGGCAGCTTGTCTGAGTTTGGGAAACCTAAAAAGCTACAATTCACTTTCAAAGTGGATCTATTTAATTCACTCACCTCTTTCTTTCAATTACAGCCCCTTCCCTGAGGAAAGGAAACCGAACAGAACCTGTTCTCTGTGGCTGAGACAAGGAACCTGAAAGCAAGGAGGGAAAAAAGGCTATTTCCTAAAAAACTGCTTTAGGAATAATTACTAAAACTGCACAGCTCTTGTTCTTTCAGACATATGAATTCTTTTCAGAGTAGTCCTCACTCCCCTTGCTAATTTCTGCTCATATTCATTTTGACATGTTAAGTCTTCAACTGCCTTTGTACCAGCTAAGCTTTTTCTTTGATCTCTTTACTAGCGGGGGTCCTTGGAAACGTATTTTTATTAAAAAACATGCCCTGGAAAATGTTCTATTGTAAAATCAGTCCTGGTGTGGCAATCACTGCCTCACAGTTTTCTGAGCAAGGGTTAAGGCGTGATACTTCTGCTGAAGACAGCGAGAGATTTGCTGGCATTTTCAGTGGAAGAAGGAGAAGGGTTCGATTTGCCTGCAGAGCCTTGCCAAATCCCCCTAAAAATCCACCTTGCCACAGATACTTTCTGTCAGAGCAGGTAAAAGCAAACTTGAAGGAAAACAGGCAACCAGAGGGCAAGCAAACCTCTTCCCAACACAATCTCACAGCCTCCAGAGGTGGGCATTTCAAAGATTTCTTGATTCAGAGGTAGCATCTTTGTCTTTCGCAGGCATCAAAGGATGTTTTTCCTTTTTTCCCCATTAATTTGTGCAGACATACCTGTGTGTTTTGTCATTTTCAATCAGGTACAAATGGCCCAGAAAAATCTCGCGTTTCTTCCTGTATTCTCACTGCCTCTTCCAAGTTTTGACCTGCGTGAGACACTTGAGACAACGCAGACCTTTCTCCAGTACTTTGTGATTCTGACTGCTGGGTGGAAACGCCTCGTTTCAGATGAGGGAAGGGAGGAGGGAGTAGATGTTGCTGAAAAGATGAACACTGGAGCAACACAACTCCTGCTTTCATGTGGAGGGCCCCTGCAGCACGGTTAGCAAAGGGAACAGAAATGCCAGCTGACGTGCATCCTAAATAGAAGGCTTGTCAGAGCTTTCCCCCTAGGCTGTGGCAGCTCTTTACTAAAAGGCACCATAAAAATGTTGGTGAACCAGGTAGTCCCTGCACTCCAGGACAGGGGCTGGATTCCCTGACACACCAATGCAGCGAGGCTGGAGCTGCCCTTCCCAGAGCAATACCTGTACTCCAGTGTAGAGGATGACACAAGTCGGAAGGGAATCAGGGCCAGCCTCCATCCAGACCTGTTTCTCTCACTATTTTACCCCCATGTTAGCACACATTCTTAGTACTAGAAAAAACATCCTGCTTTGGCGGACATCTGAAATTCTGAGTGCTTTTTGTATTGAAACTTTGGCTGATTTCCTATCTCATCCTCAATTTCCATTGCATACAACCTGCATATTAAAACCCCTTTACAGCTCCAAAAAATGAGCAAAACTAGAGCTGGGGAGATTCAGACTGGATGCTAGGAGGCAGTTCTTCCCCATGAGGGTGGTGAGACACGGGCCCAGGTTGCCCAGGGAGGTGGTGGAAGCCCCATCCCTGGAAGCCTTTAAGGCCAGGCTGGATGGGGCTCTGAGCAACCTGCTCTAGTGGGAGGTGTCCCTGCCCATGG
Source organism: Todus mexicanus (assembly GCA_013389965.1). Lineage (NCBI taxonomy): Eukaryota > Metazoa > Chordata > Aves > Coraciiformes > Todidae > Todus > Todus mexicanus. Next base: position 16,969 of record WEIS01063936.1, read on the forward strand.
CAGGGGTTTGGAGCTGGTTGAGCTTTGAGCTCCCTCCCAACCCTGACAATTCTGATTCTATGATTAAATGAGATGAGCCACCAAGATCACGTAAGACAGAACAACGTGGCCTCACCAGATCTCTAGAACACATTTAGGTCTTTTCTAAAGATCCCGAGTAACTCCTAAAGGTGCCTGGGCTTCTATGCATGGTGCCAACGTAGAGGGTATTGTCCTCACATAGAACTGCCGGGAAGTCCTGCCACAGCACCTCTACAGATGTCATCTCTCTGAAAAGCAGGCATCGCCTAAGCTGCAGCTGTTTGCTGGTGGCTGAGCTGTTTCCAGGCAGCTGTGCTCAGCCTATTGTTTCCGTGGCAGACAAGGGATGTTTGCAAATGTGTTTGAATTTCCCCAGCCTCGGCGGTTATAGCTATGCTAGATTTTTAACTGATTGTAATGGACACAAGATAATTTACACATTATAAAGGCTGGTCTGCAACGAAGAATGATTGTTTTCTAGCCTTTGGAGTACGGGTTTGAGAAACAGCCATTTCTTTCTTGTGAAGCAGAGGCGTTCAATCCCATTCACAAAATGGCTACAAATAATAAGAAACCAGTGTCAGCTGGGAGAAAATTATCTCGGGGAAGCTGGCCTGAGATATCCTGGCCACGTGCGCCTATTCACTGGGGTTGGCAGCAGGCTGTGAGACACGCTGCTCTGAGCTCAGAGCATCTCCCTGCAACTGGAAGCAAAGTCAAGCCTAATGACAGCCTGTGGGCTCAGCTTGTCCCCAGACCTTGTTCACATCCTTAGCGAAGCCAATGTAACACAGGTGAAATGTCCAACCCAAACTGTTCTCATGGCACCTTTTGTACTTAGGGACAGAAGGGGAAGGCCCTTCCACAGCAGCATTCAGCCCAAGGATAGAGAACTGATATGGTAATTCTGAACACTGGACATTTACTCTTACTTTGGGAGCTAGGACTTAACTGTTTCCAGCCCACTTCCTCAGCAGGCTCGCATCACCTGAGCAGGTAGGGACATGAGCAGAAACCAGACCCTCACTGGGGTCTAGCTGCTCCTACAAAGAAGACATTTCTGGGCAGTGAAAGAGCCCAGAAAAACACCTCAGAAACTGTCCTTAGAAAGATTCTGCAAGACAAGGGCCAGTACACTTACGCTGTGATGAAAACATGGTGTGTCCAAGGCCATGAAAGGGTCAGTGAGTTCCTGCATCACTCAGGGATGAAGGTATCCAGCATCTGCCCAGGGTGGGTCCAAATATCCTGTTTAAAGGACAAACAAAAAGCTGTAGTCCCAAAGGTGCCAAGACCACGCTTTGATGATAGAAAATGCAACTTCATCATTAATTAATGCAGTTCTGCAGAGCACTCCAATATTCTTACATAAAAGGTACTCAATAAATCCAGAGCATTATTAACAAAATGTTGTCTTTTGACAGATTAATTAATTTGTGATATTTCCTTAATGAGAAATATTATCTAATGAGGCTAACATGCTACATCAAACAGATGCATACCATTCAACGGCTAATCCAAGAAGAGAGCGTGAGAGGAAAATGTCTTTAGGGTTTAACAGGGGAATAACAAACAAACAAGCAATCACATATGTTTCATTTCGTTTAATATCTGGTATCTGTGTGTGAATAAACATTTCATATCGCACCTTTTGATGGCTGACACAACAATATTTCAAAGAGACAGCTCCTTCTTCACAAGGAAGTGGAAGTTGCTCTACTGTGAGAAGAGAGAGATGAAAGACAGCTTTGCAGTGTAGTTCCAGCACAGCCCCGGACCTTTTGAACCGTTAGGATTTATATGTCATTAAATAATTAACTCAATGATGCATGAGAGAAAGTAATGCGACTCTCTGTAAAAGACCTCAATTAATTGCTTTAATTTCAGCAGACACCGAGTCTTCATGATGAGATATAAGAGAGGTGAATTTTATTTCAGAGATTGCCTGATAAATGCAGTCCTAGAAAAAAGTGAAGAATGGTTTGTTCAGATAAGACTTCTGTTTGCTGGAATGTTTTTTTGTGTTGCAGTGTCTTTGGCTTAAATTAACTGACATAATGAGATGCCGGAAAAAATGCTAGGAGCCTTGCCCTTGTGCTACGCTATTTACTTTGTACTGTTCTCTCTCCTCATCAATTCCAGGGACAGTAAGAGGCATATCAAGGCATGTCTGAACTATGGATATTTAATTAATTTATCTGCTGCTTTTTATCTTTCAGTATTCACAAGCCGGTATAAGCAATTTGGTTTTAACTGTCTGCCGCATTCTGCCACCTCTCTTGGGATTATCCTGTAGTCTAATAGGATATAATTCCTCATAGAGTAAACCTCTCTGTGCTTTATTTAATCCCACTAGTTTTATTCACTCTTAAGCCCCTTCCCATCTCAGTACCCACAGACTTTCACAGGCTGGTCCTGCAGAGACAGAAAAGAGGAACTGGAAGGCTCAAGTCTTAGACTCAATCCCCAGGGCATCCCGAGATTCCGAATAGAATAGCTGGACAAGCAGACGAGTAGAAAGAAAGTCCCCAATCAATACTCTGACCTGACCTCTTGCAAGCCTAGGGCCAGCTCTGAGGTCAGGCAACTGTCATGTCAGGTAAATTTAGAGTAAGGCTCCATCTTGTTCTTGCAGCCTGCTGCAGATTTGGTGAGTGGGGAGAGAACAGCTAATGGTAAAAAAAGAGGTGTCAGTGGAATATCCACTAGCTAAGGTTTCTGGTCAAAGGTTTTCTCCTAGAAGGGAGCATTTCTAATCCCAGATTTAACATGGGTGGAAATGAACTCACTTAATGGGATCGATTTCCAGCCATGTAATTTGTGTGCCAGTGACCACGCTCTTACCTCAGCCCACGGTGAGATAACCTGCTCTTAACCCTGAGGAAGATTAGGATTACGTGGTCCAGATGGGGCCATTTTAGCCAGGTTGCTGCTTCATTATTTAAAAGGTTAAAATAAAAAGAAAAAAAAGAAAAAGAAAAAAAAAGCTGGCTAATCTGGTGCCATCTGCTCAGGATGAGGTGAGAAGAATTCTGCCAGCATCTTATGTTTGCCCCTGTCCACTGGGTTCACACGGGTATCCATTCCCACTTAATTACACGCTGTCACATTTACTGCTGTTGCCTTTGAAGTGGCACCCGAAGGCTGGAGAGTGGCTGGAGAGAAGCGCTCTTCTCTCTTCAGCAGATGGCACAGCCTTAGCCAGCAGGAGACAAGTTGTGGTGAGCGCTGAACGGATGCTCTCTGCCCTGTTTCCAGCAGTTGCCTGCTGAGAGGATCAGGCATTGCCGGCTGTCTGGGAGGCTGGAGCTCTCACCACTGGGAAGACTGTTCTCCAGTACAACCTCGAAACAAATAGCTTCCCAGTTTGTGTGAGGAAGCACAGCAGGCCACTGCCAGGTCTGCACTCTTGTTGCTGGGGATGGTGCAATAGGAAGAGAGGCAGCGAAAAGGAGGATACATGTGGCAGGGTGAAAAGTTGTTTGTTCTTCAGAGCTCAGGTTTTTCAGCTGTCCCCAACTCCACAAAAGGAGGCAGGTCCTGACCGTCTAGGAAGGATGTATAGCCAAGCATAGTTTATTCTCTCACCTTGGCCACTTTACTAGTGGCTCTGCCCATAGGCAGCGTTGTCAGGTCAGGAATCATAAAGTCATGCCATGGCTCGCTACCCACAATCTCTGTTTCTATGGTAAAGCTAGCTACTTGCAAAGACAAAAATCACCTTGATCACGACAGTGAGAGAAAAGGGAGCATCCAACGGGCTCTTAATTGAGTGGGATTGACAAGCAGTTGAGATTCTCCCTCCTCAAGGCTTTGGAACCCAAAAGGAACGGACTCTTCGTGCAGCCAGTGACATCAGCTATGGTCTTCACGTGGGGCTGCTTGGAATGAGCTTCGTTAATGTTTTCCTTGGTATAATCCATCATCCCTTCAACAATGCATTTCTGACAGTTAATTAGCCTCCACAGAGTGGAATAAGTAGTGTCGTGTTTGGAATTATAATCCATTACTGAAAAACAGATCGTAGGAGGCATATCACCAGCCGGAGCTCTTGGACATCTTAAGTAGTTTTTCTTCCAAAAGCTTGGTAAACTCTGTTTAGTAAATAATCCTGCAGCATATTTGCGAATGACTTCATTATAAAGAGGAGTCAGGAATCAGAGGCCACCTGTTCATCAGCAAAACCCAAAATAAACAAACAAATCCATCAATAAATTCAGCCCCTCTGAACAAAGATGAAATCCAAGTGTCATTAACTACTCTGGATCCCACTCAGCACATTAGAGATGAAATCCTTGTCCAGCTGATGCCTGTGGCAAAGATCCTGCTGATTTCAGCCAGGCCAGGACTTGACCTGAACAGTCAGTAACATGGGCTAGAAAGACACAAAATGCTGCAGTGGTGACCTGCTTCCTCTGGATTACCTGGCACACTTGAGTTTTGGAGAGGTGCTGTTATTTAGTAGCTATGCAGGACAAAACCAGGAATTTGGGAGTGGCTTCTAAGCACAACTGTGATCAAAATGATCCCGCTGAGTTGCGCTAATGATAATGAGATTGGATTCATAATGCTAGCGACTTGGCCAGCTTAGGAAATCCTAAGCCAGGAGAGCTCCTGTGGATGCACAGCAAGGAAAGGAATGTTAAAAGGGAGGACAGAACTGGCTCTATGATGAGTGGTATGAGGCAGCAGAGGTGTTCTACAAGAAGTACTTAGCCTGCAAGTGCTCAGGTGTCCGCTTGCTTCAGCCATGCAACAGTGCTGCTACCTTGAGGCTCCTGGGCACAAGCACACTGTTTTTACAGCTGGCAATCAGGTGAAGTGTGACAGGCAGAGCATCAAGTTTAAACAGACCTAGACCATTGCCTTCCACATCTGGCATCATTTCTCTCTGTCTTCTCATTCTTAACTGGTTTTTAATTTACTGCTTATCTAAGCAGCATTTGAAAGATGTGCCAGAACTCCCTGGATGCAAATAATCAGCTGAACATGACAGCGAATCTTCTATTTGGAAAGCTCATACAGCCATCTGGAAGTATCCTCATCTCCAGATGTCAAAAGGAGAGCCAGTGCCTTCACCTTCTTACCCAGCCAGTCTTATACAACACTACCCAGGTATCATTCGTGCTGAACAGAACACTCAGGGGAGGCTGCCTCATGAGCACAGTGCCAGAGCTACTGCTTGGCATCTTAGCGCCCTTGGTTTTATCAAAGCACAGGAGTGACTCTGCCTTGGAGTTGCAGCAGCTGCCCAGGACACATTGCTCCTACTGCCAGGGTTGGATTTAAGTTGTTACGAGACTTTGGGCAAGTCATTAGAAGAACAAGGGCTCCCAAAAATCAGCTGTGTGAAGATCAGATGAGTGATACTTATCTCTTACTGCAGGCCAAACTTAAAAAGATTTTAAACTACGGTGGTTTTCTTCTTCAAAGATATCCGATCCCTGAGGCAAGGATGCTCCACCTGTGAATGCAGGTCATATATCACAGAGACACAATTTTCTGGGCAAAAAGCCGGCTTCTCCTCGTGTCCCTCTTTCTAAATGGTCCCTCAGGTGTCAGAGTAAATGAACTGTCGTGGTGAACCACAATCTCCCCTCCTGCTGCATAATGAGCCTGTGTTTGCTTAGATGAGCAAGAAGCAGCAGCCACCCCCAGCAACCCTTCTATTTATTTTTTTTTTCCACTGTGCTCCATGAATCCAGGATGAAGGATGAAGGCTTTGCAGCCGCACATGGATGGTTTAGCTGATCTGCCCGCATGGAGAGAATCTGGCACCGCTGGGATACATCAAATCCTCTCTGTGTGCACACATCATGTCTATTGCTTATGCAGCTAAGGAGAGCTTTGGTGTGCATTCCTCTCCTGCCGTTCAAAGACGATCCGCGAGCTGCCCAGCCAGCTGCCCACTGAGCAATTCGCATTGGCAGGCGGCTAAAAAACACACTTGTTAAAACTAGCAAGGCAAAAAAGGGCACATTTTAATATTAGGACTCGTTTGCTGCAACAGATTGAGTGGTTAACTCTCATTTCTCCTTGATCTCAATTGCTGTCACGCAAAGGTCATGAAGGACCTGAGTTCTACACTCATACTCATCTCATTTCTATGTACTAAAAAAATTATTGCAAAATATTGTCGTAATAATGGCATGGGCCACAGAAGCTGACACCAAGAGTCTGTATACACTGAGCTATTCTGGGCACCTTAAATGAGGCTGCCCCTTAAACTCTGAATTGGATTTTATTTTATTTATTTTATTTTCATTTTATTATGCTCAACTTCTAGACGTTTTTAAAACAATGCAAGCTGTGGAACAAATGGCAGATAAACAAGCAAACAGAATTGGAGCAGAAGATTAGTTACACAGCTCTCAGTGCTCCTGACGGTTATTTATTGATTATTTGGCACGTAAATTGTATTGATTATGGTGATGAGAAAGCCCAGGGACAAGCCCAGTGACAGAGAAGCTTCCCAGGGTAGGGTTTGGATGTCTGAGCACTATTTGCAAAGCAGTGCTGGAATTCACGCAATTATGAACTGAGGCAGTTTCCAATCCTGAATATCGCAGTACATCTGGACCGCTCCTGAAAATGCTTAATCAGACAGAGCTGTGCATTTCACACGTGGAAAAACAGAGGCAGAGGTAGCTCAGCTTTGTCCAGGAGCATAAACTAAGAAAGTCTCTGGCAGAGCCAAAACTCAACTCAGAGTTTACAAGAGATTTTACGAACTGAACTCAGATTCTACAACTCCGTGGCCAAGACCTGTTACAGAAAGAGCGTCTTTCATCAATACCGAATGCCTCCAATCGCATTGTTTTCATGCTGGGGGAAACCAATTTTCCAGCGTAACCTTTGTCAAGAGCAAATAGATGAGGGGCTGATATTGGAAAAGTTACAAACTTTTTCTTTTGCCAATCTCTGTTGTGACTCCTGGGAAAACAGGTCAGTAATTTTTCCTAGGGATGTTCTGAGGACAGATACATGGGAGATTAAAAGATGCTCAGAAGCAACTGTGTAAGAAAGGAAATGAAAGTCAAAGTGTAATTGCAAATCCACAGCAAATATTACCAGTATTGTATTTCTGGTGTATTTTTCCACCGCAACCAAGGATACCTGACATTTCTCCTGCAGCCTAACACTCGCATTCCTGTCAGCAAGTGTGAATTCAGCTTTCAACTTTGAACCACCAAAATATTAGCAAGAAAGGGGTTTTTTTTATCACCTGCTATCATATTTTAAGGGCGAGAGAGGAAAGACTTGTAGCTTTGCCTTCACGGTGCTGGTAAATACTTTGTGCCTGTTTTACTTACCAGAAGGTTACGCAACATTAGTGCGGGATGAAAATGTCATGCCAGGCACAGACACAACTGTGGCTTCTGTACAAATTCTTTCCACGCTATAAATATAGATCTTCCCCCCTCTAATTGCAACACAATCTCGATCTGCCTGTGGTGATAAAGGGGGGAAAAAAAAAAAAGAAAAGCTGTTTAATTTAATTAGAGTCCATTTGAAAACCTTGTAGCATGAAATAATTTGATATACAGAAATAACCCTCAGCGGCTACAGACACCATTTCATTGTGGCTTATCTCGGGATAGCAGTAACTGCTACATTTCAGACCTTAAACTGTATAAACAGTGTGACCAGAGATAGCCCTAAGAACATTAGAAATGACGTCAGAATTTTACCACTTCTTCAGCTCCCTGTTCTCTGTCAGGCAAAGATGCTAAAAATGCTGCTAGAGTAACATTTGCCCTCGAGGCGATTTATAGCTAATTCATGTCCAGCCTCTCAGCAGCAGATATCTTCCCTTCCAATGGAAGCATCTCTCATGGAAGGCTCCTTCTTTAGCAGGTAAGACAATTCCTGGTATAAGGGCCAATGATAGATGAAGAATGCCCTAAAATTATTTGTGAGGTATAACATCCAAACCCTTTGGATTCATACTACAGCAGGTCATGACAAGAGGTACAAAAATGTAGGATTAAATCAAAAGTCTATGGACAAGATGGCAAAAAACCCCCACTTACTATTTTGACAAGAATCTGGTGGGGAAAATACTCTCTCCAGCTCCTTGCCCCCCAATTTTCTTTGAATACTTTTTTCACTTGTTGCTTACTGCTCTGTGCGTGAGGAAAAGACAAGGGAAGGGGGGGTTAAGTCTATAAGAAGAAGAGGTAGGGATAAGGAGCTTCAGAAGTAAAAACACAGAACCTTCCTTCTGTGTGTCATAGGAGAGATCTGGAAATCAGCAGCCTCTGAGATATGTGAATTGTCCCTCCTTACTTTCTACTTCCATCATAGAATCACAGAATGTTCAGGGTTGGAAGGCGCCACTAAAGATCATCAAGTCCAACCCCTCTGCCAGAGCAGGATCACCCAGGGCAGGTCACACAGGAACGCATCCAGGTGGATTTGGAAAGTCTCCAGAGAAGGAGACTCCACAACCTCTCTGTGCAGCCTGTTCCAGGCTCTGTCACCCTCACAGTAAAGAAGTTTCTCCTCATGTTGAGGTGGAACTTCCTATATTTTAGCTTATACCCATTATTCCGTGTCCTATTACTGGGCACCACAGAAAAGAGCCTGGCATCTTCTCGGGCAGATCACTTCAGTGAAATCTATGATGGTCTTCCTCTTAGGGATATTTTCCTCTCATAGAATTATAGCATTAGAAATTCACTGATTTCCAGACACTGTCTAAGCTGCAGGGCTGTTGGGAACGTGCAATTTGGAGCCCTGCATGGCAGACATACACTGACAAGCACCCTGGCAAGGGACTCAGATTCTCCTTTTGCAAAGGTTTTATACAACGCTTACCATCTGAAGTTCTTACGCTTACCCATAACTGCCTTTCTAAACGTGCTCTGAACAACCTCAGGAACCTCCTTCCCCCAAACAGCCAGACTCTCCCCATGTATCAGCCAACAGCAAATGCAAAGGGGCACAAACACGGCTGAACCGAACATCTGGACTGGGCCTGAACAAAAGCTTGCAAATGCTGTTTATGAAATCCTGAGCCATCTCCTGCCACTGCCTGCCAATGTGGATGGCACTGAGCAAAGGAGAGTTTCAGAGAGCTACTTAGACATTATTATTAATTATTAGTATTTACACTGTGATTAGCATCCGGTGGTCCTAGCCAGGGAGCAGAGATTCCACGTTGCCATCTCCTGCTACAGGTGTTTTTATACCAGTCACAACAGCGCTGGGATAATGCTTTCCAATGCTAGAGGCAATCAGAAATTGTGTTAATATCTGCAAGCCAGATTATACAGTTCTTGATTTGCAGTGAGATGGTTCAGAAGGTTCAGATGCAGCACAGAACAGGCTGGTGCTACTTATTATTTCTGGTTTTGAAGAGCCCAGAAGCCGTAACCAGCATCTACACAATCAGATCACAACCTGGGGGAGCACAAACGCTTTGCAGCAGTGGTGGGGCACAGCTGGCATCAGGTGTGGCACAAGGGCTGGAAGCGGGCACCAGATCCCACTAACCAACAGCGCTTCTCTGCCAGCAGCTTCCCAGGCCCTTTGGACCACAGGCTCCAGTGCAATTGAGATGCCTCCACACGCCGCCTGCAAACGTGACTTATCCCTCCCCGCCTCCTGTCAAATTGCATCTACATAAACCCGCATTTGTCTCTGACGATAGCCCAGTTTTCTCTCTTTATTTATCTACCTGTCGACTCATTTTACGATCTCTCTCTGGACAGCCACAGAGCAAGAGACAGAACCAGATGCAATGGCATGCACTGAATACCAACGAGCTTGGTGGAGGGTGCAAGCGTCCTCATGCAGTGGAAAGGTCCTTTTGTAAACATGCCTTGTGATCAAAGGGCTGATGCTTGCTGATATTTGCAATATTAATAATCTCCCAGTTGCCTCACTCCATCCTCCGGCTCCCTGCTTACCTATCCTTCATAGTTCACAGAGAGGCAGAGCTTGAAACAATAAGCTGGGTGAAGGAAAGGAAGGTTGTCTAAACCAGGAATTCATATGAAGAATAAGCCATTACTGATGTTGCACAGAAATGCATCAAACACGTGTAGAAGAGTTGCATTGTTATATATCGCATCTGGCACAGACCAAGAGGCATCTAAAGGTACATGTGCGCATGCCTACAAAAAATAATGTATAGCCACATCCACACTCCTTCAAAGCTCATGTCCTGCCCGTGTTGCCGTTCCACATCTGCTTTCCTATCTGCAGCTACATATGGAATCAAAGAATCAAAACCCCAGTGAGTTCCATCAATCAAACAGAAAAGTTCCTGCCAAAAAAAAAAAAATGAAGGTACAAGGTACTCACAGAAGAAGACAAGTAGTTGGCCAGTTTTTGTGGGCGTTTGTACATAGCAAGAAGGCTCAGGAAGCCAAGAGAGAAGCTCTAGAGAGACAGAAATAGCAGCGGTAGCGTGGCTTTGAAAGACAGTGAAGGGAGGATGAATATTTGGGCCAAGCACTGACTGAGAGAGACCCGAAGATGCAAGGAAAGGAGATTATTTTCTGTCCTTTAACTCCTGCTGTGCTCTGTGGAGCAGGACGTGGCACGTTCTTAGTCAATCAACAGGGTGGCATCAAAGACCCCGTATTCCATTGCCAGTCTCTCCGCCTGATAGATGTCCTTTTGCTCAAGGAGAAAGCTTTAATGAAAGCCGGTTATAAACTATGCAGACACTCGGAAAATGTCATCTGTCACTGAAATACAGCCAGCGCTGGCATGGCGAGCGGCAGACCTTGCAGCAGCGCACTGCCAGATAACCGAGTGGTTCAGCAGGGACTGTAAAACATACCACATCTGTCTGAAACCATGGGATTGATTTAAAAGGGAGCAGAAGGAACCCAGCCAGACCACAGCAAAGGCACTGAGGTGAGCCACGTCCCACCGGAGGGTCTGCGGGGCTCCGTGTTGCCTGCAGCCAGGATGGTTCTTTAACTCACATGCAGAAAGACGCTTCCAGCAGGCACAGAACCTGCTACTGGAAAACTACAGAGCTAGTTAGGGTGTCCTTGCACACAGGACTCGCCTGCTG
>WEIS01063937.1:0-21224 GCA_013389965.1 Todus mexicanus
TTTCTCCCCAGGCTGGCAGTTGGGAGATGTGCTGGACAGGGAGTGCCGCAGGACCGGCACATGGGGATAAATTCATGTGCAGTTAAAAGATGGAACTGCACCGTGAATAAGGAGGAAAGAGATTTCATTCTGCTCTTGGCCCTGCTGTTGAGATGCCCTCCCGCAAGCTTCTTCCTATTTTATGAGCTTCCATTACAGCCTCATCTGTCCTGTGGCAGTTCCCAGACTGACTTGATTTGGTTGACAAGTTGTATCCAGAAAAGTTTCCCACCAGGAAACTCCCTTTCACGGTAACCGGAATGGTTCATGAGCGCTTACTTGCTGCTGTCAAACCATTCATGGTGAATAATTTTTTGCTATCATTTCTGTTTTAATGTGTAGCTATACACATTAAATTAATTATTATTAAAGTGTAGAGGCTAAACATTATCAATTGTGTTCTAGTCACAGCCAAACATTTCCATGAAATCAAAATAAACATTTCTTACATACCCGAGTTCACAAATAATGAACATGTTTGCATTTTTCAGCTGAACCCAAGATTGAAAACAAGTTCTAGGCTCCTGAGCCTCTTCTGGAGAGGATTCTTGTCTTTACCCCAGTGCCCAGCTTTAGATTTATTGAAACACTAGATCTGATCACCAGTGACCTGTTTTTACTGTAAGACCCCAAGTTCTGCTGAGGTTTTCAGGGCCCTGCTATAACAGAAGTAATAAGCAAAATGCTGACCATCAAGAAATATTCTTTTTAGGGAATTGGGACCACAACTTCCTGAAAACTACTAGACCAGATAATGTCTTTTTCCCTTCTCTCTCTTTTATGGCAGGCACTTGTTCTAAAAAAGTTACACAACTTTCTTTAAAATGGACTTTTAAAATCCATCATTTAATGCAACTCTGGAAAGTTAGCTCCTGTGCTATTTCCTTTCCTTCCTTCCTTCACTTCTCTTTTTCTTTCTTAAATCCATCCCTGCATTTTAAATTAGTTACAAGAAATCAAGAGAAAGGGAGGTTTACAGGGTTGAAATCGCTTCAGTGTGACAGGGTGATGGTTTTGTGTGTGTGTATGAGTCTAAATGAGGCTTTAGAAAATGATATGGTATCCCTTAAATGGATCTGCTATGGTCAGAGACCATTAGGCAGTGGAGGAAGGTTCCTCAGGGATACCTGAGACCAGACGTCTGAATCCCAGAGGATAGAGATCACTATTTACTTTTCTGCATGGAGAATTAATATATGTCTCCATCTTCTACCAGCGGCCCTGAACCAGTGAACATAAAGGAAACAGAATGAGTGGGGGGAAAAAAATGGCATGTGTGTTTTTCCCTTTTTCTTTTGGTGCAGATTCATTTCTTTCATTCAGTATTTGCACATTATTCTTTGCATTCTCCCCGGAGGATTTTCTTCCCTGACTTTGAGGCAATTCATCTGTTCTAAGAAGGCATCTAAAGAAAATGAAGAGGCACATCATTCAGTAATCCTGGCCATCTTCTCCTTGGAAGATTAATTTTGGCCTTTAAGTGTCAAGGTTGGTAAAACTGAGTCGGCAGCAGCAAGAAAAAGCAACAGCCAGAAGTCCTGACAGGAACCTGGGCTGGTGCAAAAGTCACAAAATAAATGAGTCATGGAGTCACTTTGCTATCTGCAGAATGACAAGCTAATGATTATTAAACCAGAAATACTCCCTGATTCATCTAGTCAAAGCTTAGAGCTCTGAGTTTCTCCTTTCATTTTATCTCCTCTGCCTGCTTTTTCCACGGAAAATGATGTCCTCATATCTGTCCCATAACGCCCCACTTCTCATCTGTGCTGCAAATACTGTGCTGAGATTTGGAAGCTTGCTCGCTGCCCTCAGCACAGCAGGAGAGCTTGAGTGGAGTTTGTGTCCATTGCCTCGTAGAAGTACTAATGTATCTAGAGATGGGAGGGGGTGAAAATGAGCTTTTACTGCGCTCACGAAGCTGGAACTGTGATCTTGCACAACTGCAATCTCTCCTCCAGTTCCCCCACATCTGACTTGTAGTTTCTATATGGTTTCTACAGTAGCCCAGTAAGAGCTGGAGGAGATGAGTATGATCCATCCAGCACCATCCATTCCAAAAGAGAATCTGAAAAAAACCTGAGCATGAGTTAAGCTTCCAGCCAATGCTAATTGCTCAAAATAGTCCTTAAGCTTTGCCATCATCACCTCCTGTCCTAAACTTGTCTGTAGTTGTTCAACATGTCACCATCTGCTTCTAGCTGGGTTCAATTCATGCATCAAACAGCAAAGTTAACCAGGAGATGACTGCTCTCGTAGTACGGAGCAACTTCTTATTCAGCAAATCAATTATGCAAAATAGAAAAAAAAAAAAAGGGAGGGGGTGTATTGTAGGAACTGGATGGAAAATAAGGAGCACGACCCAGGGCAACACACTTTATTTCTGTAAGCAGGATGGGTGTGTGGAGCTGACAAAGAACAGAAACATGGAAATGCTGAATTTATGGGGTAGGAAACTAATCCGAAGCCTAACATTTCTTTCCTCCCAGTGATCTCTCCTCCCAAATCACTCTGGATTCACTGTTAACTTTCATGGTGCATGTGACATAACAGAAATATAGACTCTGCATATCATTTAAAAAATGATAAAGTGATTACACGCCCACTCAAAACACTCAGATGTGTCTATCATAGGTTTACTGTTGCTTTCCTTGGTACATGATATGTGTCTAAGACACCCTGAAACATTTCGCAGCTGGATTAAACTTGTCTTCTGTGAGATTTTCCTTTTCTATCAGTAAGTGAAGACAAGGCTCCAGCCTAATCCTATTTTATTGTCATCAGCTACTCCGTGCTTGTATCCTCTACCATAATTTGTGTGTGTATGTGCATGTGCGGCATAAACCTGTAAATGGTAACAGATTACCTTCCTTCACAACATACAAAAGCGCGCCCTGAGCCAGCATGCCCCTGGAAATATCCCGAAAGTTAGTCCTTTCCTGTGGCCTATACTCAGAGCCCGCAGCATTTAACAGAGTGAATTTTTTTTTTCCAGGAGTTTGCCCAGCCTTAGACAAACAACTCTGTTATCCAAGCAAGGACGGTTGAAGGTGTTAGTGGTTTATTTTATTGGCAAATTGAGTGCCCACCAGCATCTCTCTCGCTTCTCAGACCTCACAGCTGCACCAAACCCATGCAAATGTGAGGTCCTGGAGGACTTGCTCGGAGTTGTGGGGAGCCGAGGCAGCTCATGGTGCCTCCCAGGAACCATTCCTTGAGTTCTCTGCTCATTCTGAGTCAAAGTTTCTTGCATACTGGGTTAAGGGTGTGTGTGAATGTTGCAAGGGAGCCACATAACACTTGCTGTTGCTGGATGCTCAACTCTTCCTTCCCCTTGCACAGCAAAACCTCACACACCTTCAGCCTCAGGAAGGAGCATCTCTATATTTAGGCTGTCTGAATCCAGTGGAGCCTGACTTTCCACCTGGAAGGCTGGAAATCTCTTCCTGAGTTTGTTATTATTTAGGTTTTTAACAGTTCCCCAGGTCACAGAGTTTCTGATGAGGTAATAGCTCAGCTCATATCAGTTAACTTTTCCTATATAGGATATTCTGGAGGCAGCGGTTGCAGTAACAGCAATAAATGGACAATGTTTCCACCATTAACAAATAATGCATGTAACTGGAAAACTCCCTCTCACCACCATCCCTTCGTCAGGATGGGGAAGCTGCCAATTTCCATACAGGCTGTATAAAGCAACATGGTCAGTGGTAAACAGAGCACCACTGAACACCTGACCAAGCACTCTGGCTTCCAGTGAAGCCTTCAAGAGATGCTGTCCTTATTCCCGTGATTTTGTCTGATCAAGAAGCACATCGGCGGCTTGTATAAATGTGTGCCCCTGAGCTAATTTTTAAGCGACTTGGGTAAAGCTGAAGCATGACCGACGCTAACCCACTCGGGCAAGTATGATGTGCCTGAAGTCCATCCTCAAGTCCAGGCTGCTATTCATGATTGCTTTGCTAGCTGAAGCCTCCAGCTCATACCTCCAGGGTGCAGTGCTGAGATACCCTGAATGATGGAGCAGCAACATTTAAAAAGCTGTGACAGTTCATGGCCCCATCATGAAAACCCTCGGTGGAAGGTCAGCAGATGTGGGCTGTATTTACAGGACACATGTGGAAGCTGCTCCTGGGTGGGAAAATGCACAGCTGTCCATAGGGCAAAGCTAAATACACAAAACCCGGCTTTGCGGTTAAAGGCGAGCCACCTAAGAAGAGACATCGTGTTTGCTACAGAAGAATGTGGATGAAATGCTGGATGAAATGATATTATAGCTACGGCAGACTCAGTGTGTAATCCCAACTCACAACATGGTTATATCCCAATTTTCCCTGCCCTGAGACCTTTATCAGTCTTGCAGCCTGCAAAGGACTTTTAGATCTCAGTCCATGGAAACTGCTACATAAGCTTAGTCAAGATGCCTTCATTCTCCTTTTCTAAACCAGCACACGGGTCTATAACACTTGATGTAAATCACTCACGGTAAATGTACGAGGCTGCAAAGTAATTTGGGGTTTTTGAGACTTTTCTGTGAGTTTATCCACAATCGGAGGCTGTTGGCTACAAGCAGAAGAGATGAAGTGTCAGTGCACAGGGAAGAAAATTGTGCCTTCTGTTTCTCTTTTTGGTATATAAACCACATGCCGCATAGCTGGGTTGGGAATGAAATAAGCCTGTAGTTCTCCAGCTGCACAGACTGTACTTTTTAGCATTCTGTTACGTAAAGAGCATGCAAATATATTAGCAAGAAAAAAAGCTGCATTTGCCCATTAAGGCATGTGATTAATGCAGTGCTGAAAGCTCGTTTAAAGGACTGTACATTGCAGCTCACTCGAGAAACAGAAAGAACAAGAGCACAAAAAGTGAGTTGAGTGCTCTGCGTCTGGAGGAATTCGGTGGGGCTGTAGAGGGCACTAAAGATCTTCCGATTTCTCGGAAAGAAGTGAAAGCTGCAAGATGCTTTTTACACTTCACTGTTAAAAAAAAATTAACCCTCTTTAGGAGTAACTGGGACCACATCAGACTCAAATATTACAGCTTCTCCCCTTTTAACCGCTAATAACAGGCTGAGCTAATTTTTGTGTTGGTTTGGGGTTTCTTTTTTCCATTTCTAAGAAATGTCGAGCTGTGCGGAGCCCTGTTGGAGCACCGATGTCAGCTAGACAGGATACGTTCAGCACAAAGAAATCTCATTCCTTCGTACAAGAAATCTGCCCCAACTGCTGAGAAATGGCAATTTATCAATCAGGTTGTCGTGGATGAATCAGAGAGGGACCACAAAGAGATCTGGTCACATTAACACAGATCCTAAAAAAACCTTCCATGTGTCTCAAAGCACTTGGGGTGTTTCACTTGTTTAGATTTGCATGTCTCCGAAATTTCTGGGTTTGGCTAGTATAAAGCAAGTCTTTTCTTGTGGGATTTTCTGCCATCAGGAATTGGAAGTCTCACAAGAAAGCCTGTTCTGATGAGATTCCCAGCCTGATATATAGTTTACGAGAGAAAGTGCAGATTAAATTTTGGATTTCAGTGCTTCATATGAGACAGGTCAAACTCTCCAAGAAATAAAGACATGGAATGCCCGGTTGTAGTCTGAGAATTGTTTTCAGATTGGAGGCCACTGACTCAAATCCAATATTAAAGGCAAAGTCTGTATCTTCATTCAGCATGGGACATCTTTTACTGCAGGTTTCTAAGGATCCTCAGCATCTATTCTGTGCCTCTCTGCAGCTGATCTTAGAGCCTGAGCACAGACTCCTCTCCAGAATTCTGCACAGTCATCTTGCTTTTCCTGGGTATCCCACCAGCTTTTCGTAAGACGAATATTAGAGACTTGAGCATGACTAAGAAGTCTGTCTACTGCTTAATTATCTTGCCATCTTGTAGTGGTGTAGCTTTCTCTGTAGTTTCTCTTCTGGAATAAGTGTGCCTAATAATAACATTATAATTATACTGTCATGATTTCTCTGGTAGCCTGTCCCGTGTACTCAAGTCTTAAGTGTATACCCCAAAAAATACCACGTGGTGCAAAGGAATTCTGACAGACCCTTACGGACCTTCTGAGCAGAGCCATGGATGTGTCAGTGAAAACTGTCTGATTTCACTCAGCTGATATCTGTCCACAACCAGGACAGATCCTTCCTCATACTCTGCACTGCTGAGGGCATTTCATTTTTTTCAAGAGTTGCACCTTCCATTCCAGAAATGAATTTCAGATGGAGAAGCTGAAGACACCAAGATATTCCTAGGGAATTGTTTTAACTGAACTACTGCAAGTCTTGCAAGTTGCTGGCCATCCTAAATTAATATTGTCAACTATTTCTAGTGCTTTGTGAGCTGCATAATTCCCTTTAAGAATGAACTGGCTTCTCTTGGCTCTCCTCCTTTTGAAATGGAGATAAACCAAAATGATCATTTTTAGCTATGGTTTGGGGACAGGTTTAAGTCAGGTTTATGGTTCAGACTCAATGGTAATATATAATATTGAGATTATAAAAGGCATTTTCAGCTTTTGGTCCAAAGTAAATAAGAGAGCTGGTAGCTATTAGAAGGGATTAACCTCATGGCTACTATCACATGGTGAGCAAGAACAGACTGAGAGCAACCAGCAAGTGAGATATGAGCTCAACTCTCTTTTATCCAGAGATCTGGTAGAATTTGATTTTCAGGTTCCATTTTTAGTTTGTCTGTACATGGAGCCAACCGAGTGGGTGGGACAAAATATTCACCTCCCCGAGCAGCTTGTCAGGCATTGAGTTGGTTACGTGAGTAGGAGTACACATCAGCTTGTTCCTCCATGCACAATTCCCAGGTCATACATAAGATATGGGCACAGATAACATGTGCTACTCAAAAAACTACATCAGACAAGCATGGACTTTCAATATGAAGCACTAGGGAGGGATTTGCTCGCCCTGTTTGGCCAGACTGGTCTGGCTGTATTGTTTCTTTTCCTTCTCTGGCTGAATGCCCATGCTCTCTGGCATGGATAACTGCACGCTTAAACAGAGCATTTGGTTTCCACAAACACGTGGGCATGCGACCTTCAAATTCACTTGCACAAACATTTGTGTCATCGCAGGTTAATGGACGTGTGAATGGTGCTACATGCAAAGAGAGGTTACTACAAAATTTCCCTTAGAGAAGCAGGCGGTTGCACTTGAAAAGCAGGAAAATTATATGGGACACTTCTTGTCTCAGATACAGCGAATTCATGGATAAGTCAGATAAATCCGAGTTATGGCAATCAGCCAGTTGGACAAGGTAATTTAATATCCACTTCTAGCTACAATAGGGTGATGGTGACAAGATCAGGATGGTTTTAGACTAGAAGACAAACCTATTTTAAAAGCAATTGGAAAGGGAAAATTAAAATCTATTTCAAACATGGAATCAAATACTGAAACCTGGAATGCAAGTTCTCCCTGAGAACCACAGATACTCTCAGTTAACCTAAAATGATGTAGCTTAACTTATAAAAATAGTAAAACAGTAAAAAGGTACCACATGTTCCTCCCAGCCTGCAAGCCAAACAATTGTTAGTACGTTTAAATCATGTTCTGACATAATGCTGTAGAAACCCTGGAAAAAAATGGAGCCCAAATAGCCCAAATACTCTGCTAGAAAAGCACCGTGTGTTTGCAGCTGAACATCCTGCTTGCTCAAAGACACTTTCTTAGCCACTCTCACAAGAAAAGAAAATATTCAGTTTTCCTCAAAGCTGTGTCACATGAGAGCAAATGAGCTTAAAAAAAAAAAAAAAAAGAAAAGAAAAGAAAAAAAAAGACACCTTGGCTTGATAAACTCAACAGCCCAAGAGCTGGAGGCTTCAGCTGTTTGCCATCAGTGGCCTCTGCAGCTCCCGGTGTCGGCTGTGCCGAGTGTGATGCCAGATCTTGGACAGCCGTAGAATACTAATCGGCAGCTGTTGAGCTGCCTGTTTATTTTTTCTTTTGAAATAGCCATGCAAATAAGACACTGGCACAGAATGTCAGTGCCCCTGCAGCTTTATATATCCTTGTTCTTCCCCCACTTCGAGTTCTCTTTTCCTTCTTTTCTTCCTTTCTTTCTTATCCACCCCTCCCCTCCAATTTAAGTTTGCCTGGTGGTAAACCTGCCAATTATTTAAAAAGTCCTAGTTTTTCATAAGTGATTTCAAACTGCTCCTGCAAGTCTGATGTCTGAAGCAGCAGGCACTAATTCTGAGGTGAACACAAGCCCCGTCCTGGGAAGAGTCTCAGTTTCACATATATCTGTGGGACACAAAAAAGTATTACCAGCACTTAAACAGGTAGCCTAAAACTGGCTCAGCCAGTTTTCATAAACTGGTTTTCATTCCCTATGCTGTTGCTATGTTCTCAGTCAGTTCCAAAAGCATAAAACCAGATTATTTTGTACCTGACGTAAAAGCCACCTTGTACCTTATAATACCTTCAGTCTTAAGATATGTAGAAATTTATGTCCCTGTGAGACTTATGAGCATTTAGGGATCTAAAAATCCTAGGTGTATTTAATTCCCCCACCCCTTTAAAATTACAGATCCAAGAAAACAGCATAAGAAAACTTCAGGCGGAAAATCTGGTTGGGCTGTAGAGCAGCTGGACACCAGTGACTCTGTGATCACACAAAGCTCTTTACTCATTTCTCTCCTGTTATTTGTAGAGTATCCAACGTGGTAATGAACTAAACCAGAATAAAAGTCTCCTAATAACAATTTCTACAAGTTTAATAATAACCCTCCCTGCTGCTGTCCCACGGTGCTGCACACCACAGCTCTGCCCAGCAGTCATAAAACATTAGTTGGGGCATCCCTGTCTTTCCCCAGCTCTCCCTGCTCGTTTGTTATCTCTCTTATTGCGTTAGGCTCAAAATGGGTTTGCAAACTCCTTTGAGCAAGGGCACAGCAGACCAGTTCCTCTTCATGGTGACTTGAATGAAGCTAAGTTGATTTTCACCACCTACAAGATTTGAGATTTTATCCATTCACTCTTCTGGCCATTTCACTCCATGGAGCTTCTACATGAAGTAGCTTTAACGAACTCTCAAAGTGAAAAGCATGAAGAGCTTTAGTCCCTGAGCCTCCCCCACAGTCAAAATCTACCAGTTTGGCAGAGGCACATAATTAGTTTCCGATGAGTGTAAGCGAGTCCATCCAGATTCTACTGTAATATGAAAACAGGTCTAATTTGATTCAATCACTTCCAACGTGAGCCTGTCACAGTTTATTTGTATGGAAAAAAACCACAAACCCCCAAACAAATATTGTGGAAATCTAGCGATCTTTCAGCTTCCCGAGTGCTTTTAGTTTTGGGAGCTCTGGGTGGTCCATGGAAATGAGATGATCGGACAGGTATTAAAATGAATTGCATAAGCTTTTGCTATGGAGTCAGGATGTCCCGAGGTGAGGGGCGAATTGGATGGGCTGACGGAAAGGGCTGCAGCCAAAGGTTTGTGGCACAGCATGGAGTTCCAAAAATCTTGTAAGCCATAAATGAAGTGAATATTTCATGTCTGAAGGCATTCCTTTTTCTTGGAGAAGATCAGTCATTTCACCTGGATCTAGTGTCCATATGCAAGCAGCAACACATTGACACGTTGGAGGGTAAGGTAGATTTTTAGATCGAGACTTTGTGGGTTTGATTGATGTTTGACTTTTGCTATTTCCCAGAAAAAGAATGAGGCTGTGGCTCCTCTTGCAAAAACTAGATCGTCTGCTGCATTGAAGATGTGAGAAACATTACTGAAATCTGTTATCCAAAGATGCAAAATACTCTTGACCACACACTTCTGCCGCATAGCAGGGATTTAAGAACTCTGTGGGAATGCAGTATCCTGTATCAGAGGGGAACACTTGGGATCCAGGAGTAAATCTGAGACGCTTATTGTGAGCAGAGCTGGAATGTGTTACCCTGCATCCCAGATCTGACTTCACTACTTCTTAATCTGTCTCATCAGAAACTAATAGGAAAAAAAACAGTTTTAGGTTTCAATGGTTGTAGTACAAAATATCTTCAGATATTGAATTTTAGCTTGCAGACAACAAGAACGCGTACTGAAGTCTGAATGGGAATTAGGTAACTTGGAATGCTCACCAAAAAGAAAAGAAATGCAGTTTCAACTCCTTAGTCCATCGCGGGCATGCTGGGATATGTCTTTATCACCCGCAGTGTTGGGATTAATAGTTCAGGCACGGTATTACATTAGCACGGCTGCACAGCTTCTGACCCGGAGCTGTCTTTCATTCACTTGACTGGGAACACACACAAAACGAGATCCTGCTTGTCTGTGCCCTTACTGAGGCCATACTATACTCACCAGAGGCTGAATTTGCCTGATGTTTGCCAGCTAAAAGCAGGATTTTGTCTCTGAGCTAGTCATGTCTCTCCTCTGGAAAGAGAGAGAGATGCCTCAGCAGAAGGATCCTCCTTACATCCTTACATCCTCCTGATGTAAAGGCTCAATGTGGGCCTCTTTGGAGGGTGTCTGGCCAACCAACACCATGGAAGATGGAAAGTTGCTCAGGAATCCCAGTAACGAGGCCAGGGAGGCACTTCATTTTTAATTTCAGGTATGCTTATGTCCTGTATGGAAGTCTCAGGTGAGGAGCCAGTATACAACCCTTCTGCATCCACTCTGCCCAAACCAGTTACCAGCTATTCCCTTGACTCTTGCTTCCCTGGCCAGGTTCAGCTTGTGCTGGTTAATGCTGTTCCTTGGACTTTCTCAGCTCATTTTGAAGTAAACAAAGGATCAGACTTTCCCGTAATCCTCACACATCATTGGCATCTTTGTATGTCTCTGCTGCAGAGCAGAACAAACACAAAGACTGCATCTCGATGTACCCTCGGCACCAAGTCCCTTCAAGTGTAAAGTGCAAATGTTGGCAGGAAAAGATGGGAAAGTTGGGCAGTTGCCTGTGCCCTACCTGGCTTGAAGATAAAAGAATGAGATTGCCAAGTCTGCTGGGCTTTTAAGCTGGACAAATCCACACACTGGGCATTTGAATAGACATTAAAAGTTGAGGGAATATCGTCTCTGGAGCTACAAAGCTTCACTTCTTGTATTGCTTCTCAAATGAATTCAGATAATCTTCTAAAACTGCAGGCTCCTTTATTTCTGTCTTTCATTGTGTTGTTTCGTAAACCATGGGTTCCAATTATTCTTTTCCTTTCCAGTCCACCTACCTACACTTTTCACTTGTTTTCTTTCCCGTGTCCGCGTGTCTCTGTCTGTGTTCTCAAAGAAACAGTTGTTGGTCCCAGAAATACAGCCTGGCTTTATGCAGACCACAGCAGAAAGAACAGCACTTCCCAGCCACAACAACAAAACCTCCAGTGCTTTTTGTATTGTTCTTGGGTGCCAATCCCACACAGGTAGAAAAAAGTCCCTCAGCATCCCAGTTCCTCAAGCAGCAGATGCTCCAGGGATCATTTTAGTAAGAACAGTCATAAAATATTTAGCAACTAGTCTTTGAGCTTCCTGAGCAGCCAAAGAGGTAAATCAGGTTGCTCAGGCAGAAGGTTAGAACTAACCAGTCCTATTTTCCACCACAGGCTGCTGCAGGAGAAATCCAAGATCCTTCACCTTCATGGAGCCCACAGAGCTTTCCAGTATTCTGGAGGTAGAGGGCAAGAGAAGATGAAACCCCTCAGGATCATTTGCAGCTTTCCCAATATTGTAAGTCCTTCCATTACCTGGCCATTCTCTAAACACATTTTTTATATAAGTTCAGGTTTTGGATATTATTTGCTAATTACTGATGGTATTTAATTATGGCAAAGTTTAAATTACACAGTCCACCACTAATCCACATTATTCAAAGACTTTTCCAAAATTCTACTCTAAACATTCTTTGCGGTCCTTAACAAACAGAGACATTTCTCAGTTGGCCCAAAGGTCATATTGCAAATATTTTCACAAAAGCAAGGATGAGCAAAATGATCCTAGGGCCAATTCAATTCATTACACAGACTTCCACCCATGTTTAATCTGGAGAGATCCATTTGTTTTCCTGAACTCCTTTCCCAACCCTAAATGAAATTAGGACCAAGCCTACTTGGACCATCATGGATTTAAGAAAAATATGCTTTAAATTAATTTTTCTAGCTCTTCTTACCTCACCCACCACTGAGACAGAAGTACTGTTCTCTCCCTGCTCAGATGGAGAAGAGTGACTTGCTCTTAAGAAGGGAGATGGGATGATAAAGAGACTAAGGAGCTTGGAGATGCATTCTGTATTCCTGGTCACAACAAAAGGTTGTCCGTAAACTGTGGCCACACAAGCTCTTTTGCATCCAGTGCTGCAGAAGGAGGTCCCAGCCTCCAGCCTGTCCGCGCTGCCTGTCCCAGCATCTAAGCTCAGGTTCTCTGTTCCCCTGCTCTGACTGGTGAGCTGCCTGTAGAAATGGTCTAGGGCCAATTCATCAAAAACAAGCTGAATCAAGCGTAAGCTGTTTAAATACTAAGTCCTTGATAAGATGGCAGGGTAAGGAAAGCTCCTGGAAGAGATGAAGGAAAATAACATCTGTATGACTCGCAGAATGACGTCTAGACTGGGCTGTTGTCCAAAGTCCAAGAGGAAAGCAAGAGTGTGCATAAGCTGGCTCATTGATCTTCAGACTTACATGTATTTTCACTAGAAATGTTTTCGTTGTAAAAAAACGGGGGCAAGCCCTCCTTTGTGGATCACAAACATGTCAGCTTGTCCAAGAGTGGAGGGTACTCACAATATGCGATTATAGGGAGAAGAACAAACAACCAGCTCCAGTTTTAAATCCCCTGAATCTTTTTGGCATGTGTATCACTTTGGTTCAGGCTTCTTTGGAGAGACTAAAAAAAAAGGTAGTTTGAGGAGCTTCATACAGATTCTTTACTTTTCTCCTCCTCCAAATTCCCACTCCTTGTCTGTCCCCTTGAAAAATCCTTGTTTTGTTTTGTTGCTTCAAGAAACCACTTCAAGGTTACAAGAGGCACACAACATATTTGGAGTAAAGATCTGTTCTTGTTCGTACAGGTTTCACCCAAGCTGTTTATCAATTGTCACAGCTTCAGAGTAAAATGCATCATGTAGCAAATCCTTTCTACAGGCAGCCAGGACTTTATGCCAGACACCGGTAAAGCTGTTGCAACCCTCCAAACTTCCTGCAAAAGCAGATTTAGCTAATGTGCTGAAACAGCAGAGCCTTGTTGGTATTTAATAGCCCTGCCACCTTAGGGGATGCATTCAGAAACTGCAAACAGAAAGATAGGGGGGTTCCCTCCCAGTTTTTTCACATCTTCTCATTTGGTGACACTAATGGATTGCCCAGAGCTAGGTCAGCCTGGAGAACTGTGTGAGTGTCCTCAAAATCGAAACAATTCTTCACTCCTCTGCAACCCAGTTAAGTGTTTGCTGTATTTCAGAGTTCATTCACAAGTTCTTTTTGCACCAGTAGATCTCTATTGTCCTACAGCCTTGGTCAGGGTGTTGGGTACTGGAACCTATCCTGCTTCACAAATACTAAATGTTATATAGTGTTGCAGGAATTTATTCCATGTCTAATAATGTTGGGATTTTATCCTTGAATCCTTGTTATTTCCTATTTCAAGTCTGTTACAAAGTTTTAAGTTTCTTTGGCAGCAACAGGAGACAGATCTCTACCTTTAATAACTTCTTTTGGGAAACCACAAGTATGGCAAGGAATTGTTTTCTGCCTGCGGATTCTTTAACTTACTTGTTTGTGGAAGAATTAAAAGCTTGCAGTGTTCACCCGAGTTAAAAGTTCGCAGCTCGTGTTATCGTAAAAATTAGTAAACTCCCAGAGAAATCAGAGAATCTTCAACTCTGCATTTAATCAAATTCACTTATTCTGCTAACACTTTGCAGATTCTTATTGTAACTGGTATTAATTTTTCTCCATTTGTGACCATCTAAGTCCAACCAAAGCTCTGTATCTTTCTGTGTAGCCTGAGAAAAAAAAAAAAAAGTGAACTGCTCAGACTTGGTAAATGGACCTTGCTGCTTTTAAACCCCTCATAAAATCAAATATTATCTTAAGAAATCCTAATCAAATTAATCTTCAACTCCATCTTCCCTCTCTTCACCCTATGACTTCACCGTTAGCTTGCCTGAATATGACCTGAATCTCATTTACTTCCCATTAGAAAAAAATGAAGTGAACTTCTAAAAAAAATAACCTTTCAATTACCTTTTAAACTCCTAAAAGAGGACTCATTTTGGCCATGACATCATCCCCTGATGATTTTAACACATGGGCCACATTCCCTGGTTGACCTAATTTATCCGAGTTAACATAGATAAGTAGAGAGTGAAATATGAAAAGTCCTTCATAGTCATTGGTGAGTTTTAATTATTTTTCATACATATCTCTAGATAGATGTCCATACCTTGTCAAGAACAGAATCATTAGATTGGGCGGGTGTGCAGCCAGACACCTGCATATACAAGCTAGAGGAAAGCTGGATACTAGGAGATGGATAAGCTGAGATTCATGTGCAATAGCTCTGGTCAGACATCTAGAGAAATAAGCCCTTCCAAAGAGCCATCCATCTCTCCTTGCTCAGACACCTATTTTAACATCTGATGGATCTCTCTCCAGAGAGAGTCATTTCTCTCCTCTCATGATAAAAGGAGCCTAAGATGACTGATGTCTAAATTTTAAATGCTGAAAGTCCAGGAAGATGGATACCACCCTGAGCAAACAGCACAGCTATTAGGATGAATAGATGGATATTTAAGAAGCTGTACAATTCTCGGAAGGTAGCTGATGTCTAAGCAGCACACTATAAGCAGGATCTGGTTCAACTCCAATCCACAGGCTGTGTCAATGTGTAAACTTAACCTGATAGAGTTTTTCTCTTAGAAAGGCTCATTAAATCGGCCTGACTATGGCTATGTGGCACTTTGTAAGGCCACTTGCACCTATCTAAAAGCAAATAGACTGTATAGATATATCCTTCAAGGCCTCAGAGGCCTTTCTGATGGCAAGATCTTCCATGGTTTCTGTTCTCAAGCTGTTGCCCCAGGATCGCTCCCGTGCTGAGAACTGAAACAGAGGAGTGGGAAATGTGAGGCCTTGGCTCCCTCTTGGGGCTGTGCAGGGGGGACAGGAGAGGGAAGAGACCTGGCCACAGGTCCTGTACCATGTCATGAAATATAACAGATCCCTGTCACTTCAGATGAGGCTCCTTCTGCGTGTCATCTGGTTTTGGTGGGGGGTTTTGTTGTTCTTGAGGATTTTTTTTTAAAAAAATGTCTCTTTAGATGACAAGTTACTAAACCTGTGGACAACTCATCTTCTAGAGCCGTGTGGTGTTCTTTGAAAATTTGCCTCAGTGTCCTGCTGAACTTGCCAGCTAGGTACTGATAGAAAAAACAATGTGGCCCCTTTCCAGCATGCCTGCCATAACTTGCTGGATGTTACAGTAGAACAACACATTAGCACCATTCAAATCGAGAAGTAATGCAGCACTTTGTCCTCCCAGATGGCTTCTTCGCTAAGTCGTTAAAAACCAATCAACCTCACAACTGTCTCCTAGACCTTTGCAGCTGAGAGGAGCTTAGCCATTAACTCCAATTGTGGTAGAATTAAAACCGCACTGTGGTTTTTAAATAAAGCTCCCTTCATTTCCTCCTTCCCTCCCCTTGTCTCTGCAACCTTTCCTTAACAAGGTCAACCCATTTCCAGCACAAGCATCAAATCCCCTCCTCACCTTCACCATGTCCTGCTCTGCAGGAGCCACTCTTGTGCTCCTCCTGCTATAGATCAGGGTATTTATGAGACACTCAGCATCAACAGACTTAATGTATGTTATCATTCCAGGTATCTCTGCCAACCTGCTGCTCTGAAGAGCTGCTTGTAAGTCTGTTCTGCACTCCCAGCCTCCAAAGCGGTTTGTTGCTGTGGTCCTGACAGCCCACCTCGCTGAATTAAGGTACTTTAACACACCCTAGAGGAGCTTGTTTTGTTATTCTTCGTGGATCTGCTTACTCATTTTCCATTCGTGCAAGATAGGTTTGAATGGATTTGATACACTACCAGGAAGGCCTCATTGGCTACATAATTAATGGATGCTCAGCACAGGAAAACTTCGACTCAGAAAATGTCATATATCAAGTGAACAGGACCAATTAAGGTAGCCAGGTTTTCAGCAGAAGTAGCTTTAACATCATCAGGATTTCCTACTGAATGTACTGTTTGGAAAAGGTGAGTGGAATCGGGGGTGATGGCAGGGGAGGGTGGAATTTGTTTTTCCATGGTGGAAAGTAATCTGCCACTCTTGGGAATGCTTTACCAACACCAACTGCAAAAACATCCATGTTGCCAGTTTACATTAGGGATAATATTGTGACTGCGCTTAAACTGGAAGAAACCACTTCATCAGTCAAAGAAGGATTTCAGGGGATATGACCTTGAGTAATGTTCTGGCTTAGCGAAAACTGTGGATTTGATCATTAATAATATTTTGCATGATCCATTTTTTTTTTTTTTATTCAAAGCAAACTTTGTAAGCCAAAGGAGTAAAACCCTCTCTCATGTTCCATCTCTCTCCATTTTAGTGCAAGCAAGAGGAATCTGTATGAAAACATCCTCTGTTTGCCAAAACTGAAAAGATAACATTCCTCAGAGTGAGACTGGATTCACCTAAGGTCTCTTCAAGTTATAAGATGGTCAAATTTGCAGTCTCAGCAGCTTGGACAGCAAAATATAGCTAAGAAAGAGGGGATTTTTCTCTCCTGGAAATGCCTCATGAATCTGGCTGAGAAAGCCTTTCGTAGCTAATGCTTCATGTAGATACAGCACAAGTATTGTCAGCCAGGTGAGCTGGACCTGAGCCACACGGCTACAGCTGCTACTGGGAAGACCCCTCTACAGTTTGCAAAGAACTGTTATAATCCCTTATCATTTTGCAGCTTTCTGGACATATTTGATCAGCTTGAGTGTTGGGAAATGACGGAATATGCCTTCTGGGGACTTGGGAACCTCAAGCCAGTTCCCATCACGCTGCTTCCCCACACCTTGGAGGATAACTGGCTTCTTGCTCCGTCTTAGCCTAGGGAAATCCATGCGCAAACACATCTGCAAGTGGTTTATTTTTTTCGTGCTGCCATTTGGCATTGCTCTCGTTAGATCCCCTGCATTGTGTTTTGCTATTTGTTACCTAAACAGCTGCTGACTCTTTCTTCAGGGCCTCGGAGGAGAGAGCCCTTTTCATCTAGGAAATAACATCCATAAAGGTTGGATCTACAGTAGCACAGAGGAGCTCGTATGCAAGTCATTTTGCCTTCAGCAAGAGGAACTCTTTAACAACCACATATCCATGTTGCCTCTGGTGATCCCGTGATTCACCACAGCAGCACTGAAGTCCAGCTCAGCAGGGTAAGTTATCAGTCCAGATTCAATGAAAGATTAGTCACTGTGGGAGTTTGGTTCCTCTATTATTCATGCCATTCTGCTACAGCCAGATTTATGTGTCAGGAAAAACATACAAATGGAATCCGATTTACTTGCAGAAGTTCCTGTTCTCTTTGATTTATATTTGAGTAAATAAAGACAT
Organism: Todus mexicanus; assembly: GCA_013389965.1. Lineage (NCBI taxonomy): Eukaryota > Metazoa > Chordata > Aves > Coraciiformes > Todidae > Todus > Todus mexicanus. The sequence continues at coordinate 17,599 of WEIS01063937.1, forward strand.
ATGTCTTGTAGGTATTGGTCTCTGGCTCCCTTTCTCTTCATAGATCTATGTCTAATTTATCAGCTTCTTTCTTTGCTGGACTTCTATTTATGAGGGTTCGCAAGAAAGGCACTGCTAGCTGAAGGGAATGCCTCTGACAATTTGAGGTTTAACTTCTGGAAGAGGTTTAACTTTTGGAATAGTTTTACACTGAAATTTTCTGCACTTCTAGCAACTTCTAGCTGCTCATCTTGAAAGAACTTCATGGGGACTCCTTAAACCACACCATACAGGGGAAGAAACAACCCTGCTTGTTGTTTTCTAAGCCACATGGCAAATTTAACTACTGAATGAGGCCAAGGAGAAAGGAGTTCTGATTAGGTCAAGTTCCATGATGTCAACGAACAGGCCAAAAGACCAATAGCTACTAACCCATAATTAACCATCTAACTCTAAACTGTTCGTGTTTCAGACACATTGAAAGACAATCTATCTCACAAATTAAAATCTGAAACAAAGAAATTTAGTAATTTTCTTTAGAATTCAGATTCAGGGGAAAGATCATCCATTCTCACGAATGCCCAGTTGCCTGTGTGATGCCCAGTATGAATGCTGAATTTATGGCAATGAAATGTAGAGTGGGATTTTAGGAAGTCAGAGATATATTGGGCAATAAGGGAGGGAAGAGTAATATCTGAAGCTAAAAATAAATATTAAAAGCCTTCAAGGTTTTAAATGGCCCAAAGTCCTCCTTTCTGACATGAAACAGCTGTCCATCCATCCTGACTTAGAGGAAGTTTCCCCAGGACACCAGACTGAACGCACTATTCCTTTGCTTGGTGTCCTGCACTGATTGATTCTTTTGGTTCATGCAGAAGGTCTCACAGAGGTCTTTTTCTGATGAGTTTTCCAAGGTCACCTTTGATCTCCTACACATCAATGTACCTTTAGCGGCATAAGTGAGCACCCACGTGGCTAGAGGCAGCTTGCAGCCCATGGTGGCCAGCTCCAGTAGCACCAATGCTGCTGGAAAATCAACTCTCTAATGTGAATGTTTATTTGGCCACTCTTACTACCCGCAGTTCCCTTTGCTGTTCAGTTCTACTAAACAGCTTGAGAAAATATTTATCGGAGGAATGTGGTAACAGATTTATTGAATCCCCAAAGCCTGAGGTCAGCTTTTTAACATCAGGAGCCTCTGCAAGTGAGGGAGAGCAGGCAACACCTCAGATATAAGAGGCAACCTTCGAGATCACTGATGCTTCTGCTAATTAATGGGAAGCCTGTGACCAATAAAACTTACGTAGAATAGAGGCTGGCAAGATCTCATCCTTCTTAAACAAGCCCTGGAACTTACCTGAAAGATGTGCATAGTTTCCACACAGCTGTCGAGTTTATGAGCATTCTGTGGGGGTTTGTTTAAATAGATTTTGGGCCTTTTTAAATGGTTGGTTGTTGTTTTTTTCTTAAATAGGATTGAAATTAATAATGGCACTTTTGTTTTAATCCACCTTGAGATGTAGTTCAAAGGCATGTAGTGGAATGGCTCTTCCAGTAATAGCTCTGGGTTCAGTGCAATTTAGTGTAGGACCTACTGTGGGACAGGAGCATGGAGTGCATCAGCAATGCAACTCCTGAATGGCTTCATAGCATACTGGAGCCTCATGAACTGGGCACAAAGCAAGAAATCACGCTTTTTCTATAGAGATCTTAAAGGATAAACTAAACAGTGTCGATTGTAGTCACTACTGGCATTTCAGTGGCTGAGCTTTACCCTCAAGTACATGCAAGCCAATTCCCAATGATTTGGATCTATCTAGTTTCAAAAGCCAAATTTAGTGCTAGTATTTTAACACAAACTTGAGCTGTTGCAGTAAAGGTGAGAAGAGGTAGAAAGGAGCACCTGCAGGGTATTGCCAACTTTTGTGATAAAGCTTTGAGACCCAAAGAGAGAATTCACCTCTTGGTTGACACATTGTTCAGTGCTGCTGCTTCTCATTCTGCTGTCAGAGAAGAAAATGGGTCTGTAGAGCAAATAAAGAGATGAAATATGTTACCATGTGTTTTACGAGAACAAGCCTGTGCCCACAATATAATTACAGATGGAAAGAGTAGCAGGTCTGAAATGTTTATTCCTGTGTGCACTAACAAGAAGAAACCCCAAACTCTCAATCTAGCAGCTGGGTTCATATCCCTCTGTTACGTCTACACAAGGCAGTAAGAGCCCTATTTCTGCATCCTCTCCCATATAAAAAGCTCTATTCTCTGGCCTGTAAAGTAGCCAAACGCCGAGATGAGTTTATGAAGAATCTAAATAATTTGGCCCATGGGTGAGTTTGAAGTTTGAAATTCTTTAGGAGGAAGAAAACTGGGCAGTAGAAGGGTGGAAATCTTCTTTTGGCTGAATGCTCGAATAGTACAAACATTCCCCTGCAGAGCTGTGGTGTTAGTCCACATTATCCTGGCTAGTTTTATCCTTTAACAAGGTCAGCCTTTTGGAAACTAAGATTTGCGTCTTTTAGATTTACAAATTATATGCTTGGGGCAGACCCGCATGTAGAAGTACCAGTATGTATGGGGTTTTTGGTTTTCCGTTTTACTTACAGCATCATCTGTAGATGGCAACAATTCTTCTAAAGCAAACTAACATTTTTGAAGGAGAGTGGTAACATCAAGAAATCTCACAGTCATAGTTAAAGCACAGGAGATCTAATTAAAATGAAGGAAAGACGTGAAGAAAGATTTTGACATTTCTTGGATATGATGTCCCCAAAGTCAATTTAAAAGGAAAAACCTCCATTTGACTGGGAAAGCTCTTTTGTGCACACTCCCTATTTGCAGCTGTGAGTTCAAGGAAGTAATTGCATCTGCACTGGTGCTTCTCTGCAAGCACATTTCTGTGATAAATCCAATGAACAGTGTTGTGGAGGATTATACAGATACTCCCTTCAACTGGCACCTGAGAAACTCATCAATCTCGTGCCACAAACCAAATAAGAGCAAGCAAGCAAACTACTCCTGTCATCAAATCCTCTTCTGCTTTTGATGAGAAGTACAGACTTGGTTTATGTTTCTTACCATAAGAAATAATTCTGTTGTTTGACAGATCAAATCAAATTAAATACCTTTTCCTATGTTCCTGCATACTCCAGCTGTCATGTCCCCATCTAGTGTGTCTCTTCACTGCTCATCAGTGTTACGGCTTGTGTGAGATGGAGACCTGATAGGCGCCAGGCACCACTGGCCTTCGAGATGTGTGTCAAATCGAGAGCTTATGTTTTGTCGTGGTTTTNTTTCTAGTCTAAATCTACCTTCTTTCAGTTTAAAACCGTCATCCCTCATGCCTACCACTACAGACTCCCTCATCCCATCACTACAGGCATAAATATTAAAGGTTACAGTAACCTTCTAGCACTCAGCTCATGGTATCTTAGTGGATCAAAGAATGACACTAGCAAGCAGGGCATCATGCAACCCTATGTGCCCCATGACGGGGCTTTAATCTGGAGCTTAGCTAGATCAGCCAAGGAGAGATGCAGAAGCGAGTGGAAGCAATTATGATAGCTGCAAAAAAACCCCAATCTGCAGCCCAAGAGCCAGGCCAATGAGTCCCACATGCTGTTAGTATTAAATTGATATCCTATGTC
>WEIS01063937.1:22437-62584 GCA_013389965.1 Todus mexicanus
GTGGAAAGCATCATTTCTCTGTGGTTTTCAGTGTAGCTACGCCAGAGAAGGATCTGTCCTCTGTGTTTCACACACGGTTAAATTTATCTGTCCTGAGTCTTTGGCAGCTCTGCACTATTTTGTTAAAAAACAGCCCAGGCCATATGGAAAGATTTCCACAGAATGCAAAGCAGCTCAGAGACCATTATACTTCCATGCCCGGGTGTATTCTTCCCCTTCCATCTCACCCTCCTCATCTTGTATCTGTTCTAAGAGATGAAATCCTTGAACAGCTTCTCATAGCACCGATGATAAGAAGAACAGACATGTGTTCCGGTCCGGTCAAAAATGATGGTGCATTTCACTAATTTCTCCCAGTTGTTCAATACCTTTCCCTCAGCAGAGATGAGGCAGTAAATGACTCTCAGAAGCTTGCCTCTCACTTTCAGTGCAGAGCAANAAAATTCACAGTGGATCTTTCCCTTAAAGATTGATAAGAAAGCAAAATATGACGACTTAGTGCGATACCTTCTGATGCCTTGAGACAGATGAATGCAACAATGTGGAAAGAGGGCAGGTAATACTCAGGGACTTGACTATAGAAAAGTGAAGAAATGACTATAACCTTCATTTATATGTTTGCGACTGGGTAATTATTGGTATCAATTCTGCAGATAGTTTTGTCGTGGCTACTTGCTATGAGTACATGAATAACCTGGCAAATGAGACAGCTAGCAAAAAAATGCAGCCAAACTGTTATTTTTAAATAAATCATACCGAATACTGATTGAGAATTTGGATCCACACTTACTAAATATTACTCATGGAGATGAGCAACTTCCAAGCAGAAATCAGATGCCCATACTCACTGATTTCTACATGAAGTCGGAATAGTTCAATTTTTAATATTAGATGTTAAGGAGAAACTGAATTCAGAATGAAGAGAGAAAGCCAAAGAGAATTTTTAGAAATTATCCAATGAACACTTTCTAATAATGAGCACATTTAGAAAATTGACATCTGCTCATGGGTAATTCATGAATAGAAACACAGGCAACTTCTTTAGCATAGATTTCAGCATGAATTATTCACCGAGCTTTAAGTCTTGTGGCATATAGTCCCTGTTGTTATTTGCCAGGGTTTAACAAAAGAGGATATAGATGCAGATGCTAGTGATGCTCACAAGCTATCAATCTTCTTTGTCTCCTTTGCTAGGACTGTGAAGAGGTGAGCACTTATAGACTCTTTTCTACCTCAGCTGGAACTTGCTTTTATGGCACCACTGTGGGCTCTTCCAAAAATTATTCTGGCCTCATAAATTCAATGTATGACTTGTCCCTGCAGTGGGATCAAGCATGATAGGAGGAGAAGATGGGACTCTGAGGGAGAGTAACCACTTGTTTTACTGCTAATGCCTGCGGTAAATAACAAAGGTACCAATGAGAAAACAGAAGTGTAAGAAATTATGTGCACTTACATTAATACTTCTATATATTTGTGTTACGACAGCAGGAAAAGCCTCAATCAAGATTACTAAGGTGAAAACAGGACAAAAGAGCTTACTGATCTTGAAGTATTAATCTTGAGGAGTATTAATCTCTCCCGCACTGCTGTTGAAGAGCAGGATTTCATGCCTGTCCATCTGCTAAACATCCCTTTTCAGCCTGGGTGGATGTAAATAACACTACAGCATGTCTAATACCATTTGCCGTAGCACAGACAATTCCCTGCAAGCCCAGGATTTAAATGCTGAATATATTTTTTTCTTCCCTTCCTACTCATAGACTGCTTGATGTAATCACGGATTGCCAAGTAATCTCCAGTGCCCTGTGTCGCCAGCTTCACACACAAGTTTCATGAGCACTTTGGGTTGACAGCTGTGGCTAAAGAGATGTACCTCAGAGAGCCTACTGGCAGAAAAAGCATTGGCTGTCAGCAGTGAGAACTCCTTACATCATAAAGTTTATTTGCTATGACACCAACTGCAAGTCTTCGTCATCAGATTGATCCACACTAGCTTCCACCATGGGTGCTGCATGGAGGAATTCATACAGAATGCCATCTATGGCTGGTATCTATGGACTGTTGTACAGGACAGAAACCAACCCCCAAATATTACAAGAGTTCTGAAGAGTTACTGTGGGGTTAGGGGTTTTTTGCATCTCAGCAGCCTTTCATTCATTAAACGATAGCTCCTCTAGGGGAAGATGGACCTGTTCCTGGCGGACTTCTCTCCATGGTTGTGGCTCCAAGGTGTGGTGCTGATGGTACTGACACACCGCTCTCTTTTTCTCACCTATAAGGACTACAGGGCCACTTAATCCAGTGCGAGCTCTCCTGGCAGGCAGTGCCATGATATCAGCACCTAGTAATTATGGAACCATTTGTTATCACATGCATTTCAGACGATGACCTCGGTTGTGGCCTCTCTAAACTGCCCACCGTCATACTAGCAAGAGCCTGCCTTCGATCCTCTGGGGAGAGCTGGAAGGAAACATTTCACTCAGCTAGTTTCTATCATCTGTAATGCCAAAAGGGAAGCAGGAGAAATATAAGGAAGTTGCAATGATAATACCAAAATAATCTGCTGCTCTTACCACATGTTATAGTAATTATACCCTTCTCCTTCCATCCCCAGATGTTCTGTGTTTGAAGAGAGATTCATGGTTACATAATGAATCAGGAGGGAGAAGCAGAGAAAGGATGTGAGCCATGAGGATGATGTAAGGAAAAAAAGAAAAAAAGAAAAAAAAAAGAGAGGAGATTGTTGAACTCTTTTGGAAGGGAAAGAGGAAGCCTCAGCACAGGGCTCTTGAAATCTCACATCAGTCAGATGAGAAGATTGCTGTGGCGGTGAGGAAGAAAATCAATAGCATATGAAGCAGCTCAGGAGAGAAGCGAGCGGTACAGCGACAAATCAAAGAGTTGTTAAAAATCAAGATCTGCAAGGAAGGAATTTTCAGGCAGTCTGTCATAAAAAAACAAGGTGAAACACAGCTTTTAGCTGGAGCCCCAGGGTGCATGGAGTGTGCTTGCTGCTATTAGAAGAATTAGTAAAAAATAACAAGGGTGATCCAATGAACTCCAAATGAAGAAACAGGCAAATTTGGCTCAGAGACTCTTCTACAAATACTATTTATGACTTAGAAGACGGTAGATTTGGCTAAATCTCATGAATGTTTCATTTCCTCAAAATTCTCCTAAACTTTCATTTTAGAGGCAAATATTGGCAAATGCCTGAGGGAAGGGAGTCTTTTTAACAGTTTAAGTAACATTTTCCTCTATACTTCCAACAAAGTGGTTGAACTATTTCGGAATGAGAGAAAAGTGAATACTAATGCTTTGCCCACAAGGAGAAAAACAAAACTCTCACCTCAGTTTTATGAGCAATTCTGATGATTCCGTATATCTCAATTAGCAAAAGCTCTGCTTTGACTAGAAAATAGTTTCTCCCAGGGACAGGTGTCTTTGATTATTCCAGGATGATTTTCAACACTTCTTACCCATGCTTCATGGTGCAAAGTTTAGCCATTTATCCAACAGGAGGTCCTGAGCATTACAAGGAGCATAAAGCTCTTGTGTTGGGTAATAAACAGCTCCTAGGAACGGCCTTTGTTCTCCATGCAAAATAAGATGCACACTGAGGTCTAGAGCTTGAGTGGAACCAAAGATAAGCCAAGGGACAAGCTGAAGGGCAAGGTAAAAGAGGAACAGCTTTGTCCAGTTTGTGTTTGGAGTTGCTCCACTGAGATGCACCTGCCTCTTCAGAGTCCCCCAGGAGTTGTTCCCGTGCCAGAGGTGGAGGTTCCTGTGCTCTGGCCACACACAGTCCTCACTCCTCTGCAAGGATGCCAAGAACGTGTGGCAGATGGGCAATGCACCAGCTGACTGCCAAAATCAGATCTGGGGGAAGAAAAGAGGATTTGGCTCAGAGTAACCAAGGAGTGGCCAACGCTGGTCTGCTGGTGCTTCTTTGTGCCCTCTTAAGATGGGAAACCTTGGCCCTTTGCCTCACATAGTTCAATGAGGAAGGAGAAGCTGTAGGAAATGGGCTACAGTCTAACGAGGAAGAGGGACACTGTAAATAGTGGAAACAGTAGAAATAAGGAGCACTGGGAAAATTTAGGAGATATTTAGCAAATTAATCAGGTTTTGGTTTTGTTTTGTTATTTAAATTATTGATAGTTGTATCAACACAGCTTAAAAGCAGGCTCTTGAGTTGCAATTATGCAGAAACCAAAGCTGACACTGCTGAATGTCATTGTTCTCTTGCAACGCTCAGTAGGGGCCTGGCTCTATGTTCATTGCTATGGCGAGGAATTAAGAAACATTGGAAGATAGTATTTCACTTTCCTGGACGGAACAAGGCTATAGAACAACAGGGAGCAAAGGTATTACTGGAATAATAATAATAAAAAAGCCCAATTATTTTTAACATGATGGAGTATCTGTTAACAAATTACTATTCTCTTATCTGTTTCAGTGCTGTCTCCTAACAGTGCCCTTCTTTATGACTGCAGATAAGGTATGAATAAAAGCAATGACAAGTGACTTGGTTATTTGCATTTCTTCTATTTACAGTGGCCAACATTACACTACATGGGCTGCACCACCTACCCATACTGCAGACCTCCCTGATATCTCATCAGCTTTGCAAGGAGATAAATTCTGGCACGATTCATCCAGCTCAAGTTTTCTACCTATGCTTCATTATAATACATTATACCGACCACATAACAGCAAAGGAAACTGTGAAAGCAGGATCCAGGAAATAGTGTAACTAATACACGAAGAAAAGAGAAAGCAGATGGGGAGGATGCTCTTCTGTGAACCATGGGAAGAAACTTGCTCCAAGGCCAGTGTTCCTTTTCCTCTTCTTTGTTGCTTACAAGCCAAGTAAGTTGTGGCATCTCAGAATAAATCAGGCTAGTGACATTGATGCAAACGAGATCAGAAACATTTCCTTTTGCAGATGAGGTCAAGAGTTCTACTTTTGCAGAACAGACAGGGTCAATTCTTTTAAGTCAGAAAAGAAGCTACCGCACCGTAAAATAACAGCACCAGAAACAGACTGTTTCTGTCAGGAAAAGCGACCTATCAGTAAAATACCACAAATAAGGTAGTATGAAACCAAAAGGAAGAGCTGAAGTCCGATTTTTTACAGTCTTTCAGAGGACTGTGCTTTAAAATTTAATTCTTTATATAGGGACAAATTATTCCTGTTACAGTTATTTTACCCTTGCTAACTTAGTTTGTGATGTCTCTCCTGTTGAACAATTCCAGCCCAGGATACACTCAAGAAATTAAGCACTGCTTCTTCCAGTGGATGTCAAATTTTCTGGTTTGCTGCCCCAAAAGAATTCCAGGGAGTACAGATGTGCTGTAGAGCTCAGGAATGACAATTATAGAGGTAGATCAAAAAGAACTTAATAACCCAAGTTTTTCAACTCGCAGCATGGGATCAGCACAATCAAACTTAGCAGCTGATGAAATCATGATAGATTTCAGAATTTCAGATAAAAATATGGAACAAATTCTAATGCACAAAAAGAAGAAGAAGAAGAAAAAGACATTTATAACTGGCTTTTGCATTTTTACTTTAAGTAGGGTAGTTCAAATTTTTCCCCAGTACTATCCAACCACCCACTGCACTGGATTATGTCCCATTACTGTGTTGGATACCTTGCTCAGCTAATTGCTGGGCCTCAGACCGAAAAGGGGAAAAGTCATGAAAGGGATATGGGGTGGAAAGGCAAGCAAAGCGAGATGTGAACCTCTCGAGTGTTGAGTGGGAACGAGCTTAATTTTATTCTTCAAGTGTGCTGTTTGAAAGCCTATGATAAGAGAAAACCAGCCCAGATTTGCCAGCTTAGCTGATAATGGCCAAACACCTGCTTCATTTGCAGGGAAGGTAGCACTGGACAAAGTCTGAGCACATCTGGTTTCATTCAGCTGTTCTGTAGGGTTTGACATCCTATGGGGCTTGACAGTCCATATAGACCATCGAGTCCTCCAGATAGACAGGGCCAGTTTGTTTCTTTGGAATAGATTTTACCTGGCTTTGCTGATTAGTTTTGTGAAAATCAAATTAGAAACAGCTAGTCATGTCAAACGCAATGACGTTAAGTTGAAAACTAGGTGAAATGCATTTATACGAAAAGAATATATAGAGAAGAAGAATGAGTCTATAAACCCAGCTTTCTGTATCTGATATGTAGTCAGTTCAAACTGCCTTCAAGGATCAACGGCTTGCATTAATCTTTCCTATCCACGAGAAATACTTTGGAACTAGAAAGTGCTACAGGATGAATCTTGAGTTAGCAAAGCTATTAGAGAAAGAGTTATTTTAGTGTGATATTCCAAGGAAATCACAGAGAATGTTCCTTGGGGTTGACTCTGCAGTAGGAGAAAAATCTAAGGACCATTTAAGTTCTTGCTAGTTAAAATCTTGGTGTAAATTTGACAAAGAGCATGCCTGAGTCTGTCTATTTATCTGTCTGTCGTCTTGTTTCTCAAGACAGTCTTCGGAATTAAGGCGTTGCATGATAGTTTCTGGCTCATTTTGATCAGTCTTCATTATCCTTTTTCTGCCCCAAACCACAGCAAGAATTGAACCTGAATCCTGGCAAGCTATTTGATTCCCTATTCTTTCCTTAAACCCAAGCAAAATACGCATATCCCTTTATTCACCACGAGAGTCTCCTATACATTTGATGTAGTTTTCTTTTCCTATTTGTAGAGCTACTCAAGGATATTGGTTCTTCCATTTAACCACAGGGGCCCTGGAACAATCTTTAATGCATTTAGGATGTGGTCATATTTTAGGATGTTTTAGAGTATAAAATCACACTTGAGGGCTATTTAAGTCCTTGAAAAAAGCGCAATGGACACAGCTGTATGGCCTGCCAATCTCATAACTGTCCCTCCTGCTGGCCCTGGAGACAGCTCTGTTAGGGACGGGGTAAGAGGATTAGTTTGCCTACTGTGAGTTCACCTGTTTACCTAGGCTATTATTTATTGAAGATCAAATTGACTGAAAATCATTCCCGACAGAGAGCTGGCAAGAGATGACATTATGAGGAGACCAGAGGTTGTGTTTTATAGGTTCAGTTATCTGTGATTTAGGGATCGTTACGATCTCTTTAAAATTCTTAAAGCCGGCCAAAAAAACTAAAATTAAAGGAAGGCTGTGCCTTACATTAAACAATTTAGAAAACAAATGGGAATAGAATAGAGACACTATTCTGTTGGGCTAAACCTTTTCTTTAGCTTGTTATCTGTGAATTTCTTTAATGTTTTCGAGCTTGCATTTGCCAGCTTGAGTGCCTGAGGGCCAAGTGTTATTTGTGATGGGCAAAATATTCCTACAAATAATTTCTTTACAGTTTTTAGGACAATATGCACTCAGGTAACTGTTCAGCTGGAGGACCAAAACCAATTTACAGTTGAGTAAAACCAACACGTATTCCATGATTTGAAATCTTGGTGTCTGAATAAGTCATGGAGAAAAGGAGATTCTCAGGACTGAACTTCAAACACTTCAGACTGAATGGTCACAATATCTTTGTTATTCTGAGTTCTGTTGATTAGTAAGGCAGTCGCAAATAAGACTTTAAGCTGCCTTTTCTTGTTTGGAGGATGTTTCACAACTTTAGTAGTGAAAGGAACAGAATTGGGTGTAGTTTCTAGCTCCATTCCCAAAGTCGGTGTCAACAAATCTTCTTAGACCATGGTTTTTGCTGATGGAGGGCAACAGCTTCAGGAAAAAGCAGGAGCTTCTTCAGAGAAAAGCACCTTTTCTTTTGCTAAGCCTGTCAGTTTTATGGAGCAGTTGGGTTTAGGCAGACCTGCCATCTAACAGGGGAGTCATCTATTTTCCTCATCCTTTTGCTTTGCTTTATTTTAGCAGAGCATTTCTTCCCTGCTGTTTATCCTCTCGGACAAATACAGGAAAAAGCCCACTTGCACCCCTCGACCTTTCCCCTCGACAACTGACAATTACCTTCCTCAGCCTAAAGGCATTGCTTTTTTTGGGAGTGCCTTATTTAGAACACATGATCAGCATTCAGTGCTTTCCAGTAGCCTCCAAGCCCCACGGAGTATTTATTTACATTGTATAAAATTAGAGGAAATGAAGGGGTATGTGTTTGAACTAAGAGCAACAACCTAATTCTGCTTGTTATAAACTCCCCTAATGGAAGGATTTCAGTCAATGTCAGCTTAGGGCATGGAGGGGAAAAAATGCTACTCCTAGGCATTTCCAGCATAATGGGGCATGATGCCTGACAATAAAACACATTTAGCAACATTCTAAACAAAAAATCATTTGGTGGAGTCGAAGTGATTTTTAGCATTCCGTAGTAGGAATCCAGTTTGTGTTCTTGGCTTCCTGTCCTACCAAAGGACGTCCCACAGAGGTATCCTTTGGGACTAAATAAAATAAAGAATTTCTTAATAAATAAATAAATACATTTAAAGGAAAAAAATATTATTTGTGTGCAGGGGAAAGAGAGGAGACTCCACTGCAAGTAAAATAGATGGGTGCCTGTTAAAAGGATACTAAAATGTAACACATTTACAAATTCCAGATGAATAAATGGGATGAGTTTGGTTTGCATTGGTACCTACACTCCTTCTGTCTTTCCTGAATGAAGGAAGAACTCATCATGTCTTTTCAGCTTCACTCCCCATATCAAAGGTAATTGCAAATGAAATAACCACAAAAGGAAGTTGATTAGATCCAGGTTTGTGTTGTGGAAAAGAATAAAAAAAAATTAGTTACAAACTAATACTGTAAAAAAAGTGGGTTTTTTTCTAGAGCTAATAATTACAGACTCTAAGATGGATCTTAGTAGGGAGCCTGGAAAGGAAAAACCATGGAAGAAATTCCAGACATCCATAGCAGCATTAATGGTAATCTAGAACAGATCCTCAATCCTGGTGCCAAAGTTATTTAATAAACATTTATAGCTCATTGTCATTGGTGCCAGCCCAAATTTGCCACTGCCAAATTTAGCACCGATGTCAGTGCTTTGCCATCATTGGTTTGGACATGCCTATCATCCACTCCTTAGAAATCCGTAAGGAAGTGACTGTACTTCCTGGAGCTACTGAATGTTTTACCAAAACCCTCTCAGATGTCTGTAGAGTCACTTATTAGAAAACCATTCCTTCATTGTCCGGGTTAGTTCTCATTGGCTTTATTCTTGGGATAGGACAATTACCAATGTCTCTTCAAAGCAACTGCATTTTTAAGAATAATGTGTAAACACGATCAGAAAAAAAGAATAAAATTATCCAGAGCCCTTGATCAAATTACTGTTAAAACCATTCCATTTAGTGTAACGAATTTTTCTCTGGGCTGGAAAAAGAATGAGGGGAAAGAGGTACACTGAATGCTGAACAAAACATTGAAGTGTAGGTTGTTGCCTTTGAACATAAGAGTGATGGGTTCAAAAAGAGTATTTGTGAGGTTTTAACCATATATAGAAAGTTTGAAGAGAGGACTGAGCAAGGCTGAGGCTATCATCAGAGTTGTGTTCTCTGAGGTTGGTTGTGGCCCATCTTCTTCTTGCTGAAGAAGAAAATGGCATTTTTTAAAGCATGTAGAAAGACCCCAGCATCCCAGTAGGGGATTTCAGATCGGAGGCATTCTAGGCTTGGCACACTGGTCTTTCTGAGTGGGATCAGTTCAAAGATATCAAAGAGTTCAAAATGTCATGGAAGGAGCAGGTGAAAATATTAGAAACTAATAACAACTTAGAGCAAAGAGGAAGAAAAGAAGTTTCCTTGTCCAGAGGCAGATAAAGGCAGAGCCGTGCTTGGCTGGCTGGCATTACTTGAGAGGAAAAAAGGAGAGAAGTAACAAACCGCAGATGATAAACAAGGATGGGGGTTCTTAAAAGAACTTATTTATTTGTAAACCTCCTACATAAGCGAAAAACGTGTTCTGCTAATGACCAGGAATTTAAACAGGGCTCTGTTTTTTAAACAAAACAAACAAATATTCCTGTGCACCTTTAAGACTCCTCTGCAATGATTTATGGCGAGCGTATCAACAACATAAACCACTATTCAGTAGCTCAAGCAATAACTTGCATTCAAGGTCAAGTAAAATCTCAGTAAAAACAAACAATTTTTCAGCAGCCTTTCCAGAAGCAGAAGCTGAGAACAACAGATCATATGTTTAGTAAAAACATTGGAAAAATGTGAAAAAATGTCAACACAAATATTTGGCCTCCATAAGAAACCATTCTCTGGCTTTTCCTAAGACGACGCGCTTGCGAAACACGCCTGCTCCTTGGGGAGATCCTGTAGGGCTGCAGTTTTCTTGGGTCTGATTCAGAAACCCTCAGGAAGTGGCTGAAAACTGTGCGGTGATGTAACTGTCAAATTGACACAGGAATGGTTCTGTTGATATTAGCCGGGCTAATCATTCCGCTAATTGGACAGCCATTCGAGACACAATGCAAAGACAGATCGGCTTTCACTTTAACTACTCACGCAAATGAGGTTTGACTCAAATGTAATACTTTATATCAACACACTGGATGACTGTAAAAATAATACCACATGTGCTGGTGCCTCTTTTTAATAAGTGTCTTCCTCAATTTTCCCTGCTGTACGAGGCACTTTAACATACACATAATTAAGGTTATTTAAGGGATATCAATTGAAAAATGCACCCACAGGAGGCTAAACATGAATGATAGAGCTACCAGTATAGCTCCCAGAAGTCAGTTTGCAATAATTTCATGCAGCACTTCTACAATATGATCTACGGCTTGTGTCGGAAAAGGACAACCTGGCGATCTCTTGCTTTGCACTTTCTGAAATCATTTGCATTGGTACAAAACAGATTTAAAATGCTACATTTCTGGTATTTATTTGGGAATCTTATTGGGTAAAAAAAAGCAAAAGTCATAGAAGAAAGCAGAGCTAGACTCCTTCTCTGTAGCTTGCGAATAGACAGGTAAGACCTTTCTGCTCAGATCTGATGGAGAGTCATTTTGAGCCCCCAGGCAAAAGCGCACCCAAAATACAACAGAGACTGGAGGAAGCTCTACTGCAGTACAGGTTTTATCAAATCATAGAATCACAGAGTAGTTTGGGTCAGAAGGCACCTTTTAAAGTCATTGAGTCCAACCCCCTGCAGGGAGCAGGGCCATCTGCAACTAGAGCAGGTTGCTCAGAGCCCCAGACAACCTCCCCTGCAATGGGGCCAGGGATGGGGCAGCGACCACCTCTCAGGGAAACCTGGGCCAGGGTGTCCCTACCTTCATTGTAAAAAATTTCTTTATTCTTTTAGTTTAAAACCATCACCCCTTGTCCTGCTGCAACAGGCCTGGCTCAAAATTTGTCCTCAACTTTCTTATAAGCCTTTAAGTACTGAAAGGCTGCGTTAAGGTCTCATCAGTTTTGCATGTACCTTTTTGCAGTCACCTTTGTGCTCTGTCAAAGTTTCTCACTATTCCTAAAAGCAAAGATGTTTCTGTAGCAGCATAGAAGATGACAAAGTATTAATTCACTGACTAATCACACTGGGGGTGCTTCGAGCTCTGACACCGAGACATTGCCTTGTGCTCAGAGATGACGCGGAGCATGGAACACAGCAGCTCCAGGATTAAGCCTGTTCGCCACTCACTGACAGCACTAATGGGGCCAGGACACAAACACCATATGCACAAAATAATCATTATGCTCACCGAAAGGCAGCAATTTTATTGCAATTGATATTTTCCATGTTTCTACTTTAGAGCTTTAATCTCCGCAAGGGTTCTGTTTACTGTGGAGCCCGTAAATGGCTTTAGGGGCGATTTGATAAAGAAGAAAATCAAAGGTGTGCTTTGCCCAAGATCAAAAAGAACCTGTAAAAAGTTCATTGAATCCAATGATAAAGAATTGCTCTCAGGGTGTATCCGCTGATACCATGACCATACTCAAAGCAGCACAGAGCAATGCCCTGAGCACTAGCAAAAGAGAACGGTCCTTTCGCAACACACAAAAGCAGCTGCTTTTTGCTGATTTTATAATTCTGACATTACTTGCATCCATGTCCCCACCAGCCCAACACCCTCATAGTACCCTGACGATGGCCCAAAGCCACCCCATGCTGTGATGTCATTTGATGGCTGAGGAAGCTGGTCAAGGAAAATCCTCCCTGATATGGACCTGTCTAACTGCAGTTGTCTCTGCAGTCAAGTTCTTCACTTCTCTGGAAAGTTGTCATAAAAATCATTATATGCCCTGAACAGATGTGACCTTAAAATGCAGCTTCATGGAGAAAAAAAAGGTGGGGAATATAAAATAGCCTGTGGTGAAAATAACAGCAGGAAAACATTATAAAATCCAAGTCATAGCTGGCTGGCTTCCTCTTGATTATTGCTTTCTCTTTCAAGGACCCGTCCTTGAGAGTCCAGATATTTGAAAGTGATTTCATGAAGGCAATTTTAACACTCTGTTGTTCTAATGAAACAAAGCTGCTGTATGGACCTGTAATAACCTGGTGTTTGAAGAACATCCTTGGCACGTGATTTAAACGGTCTCAGAGGCATCGATGAAATATCATTCTTCATGATTTTCATTATAGTGCTAACACAGGACCCCGACTGCTTGTGGAAGGGTTGGGGTTTTTTTCACAGCTGAAGTCAAAGGCTGTGCAAACTCCTAGCAAGAGCCAGTTCTGGCACTGGAGGGGCTATAGTCTAAACAGAAAACCAGTAGCAACTTGCTCAGCAGAGCAGAAATCCATGGCAAGGCTGGCCGTGGAGCTCAGAAGGACCCGATTCAGTGAGACGGGGTTTTGCAAAAGAGCTACAAATACCATGTAGTGGTTAAAATATAAACCATACGACTAGTGAGTTTTAGTTGCGGGTGGATTTGCAAATTGCAAGCACCTCTTCTACATTCACAGGGCATGGGTCACTTCTGTTTCTAGCCACCAAGGAAAGCTTGAATTTCACCTAAGCCGAGATGTTTGGATTCAAATGCATTAGGTTGGATTAGGCTCCAAAATAATCTTTTGAATATGAGAGCAAATTCTAAAGCATGCCTGGTAATATTTTGGATGCAGATATGGTTGTCCTAAATCAGCATATAACTTAGCTAAGGTGTTAGAAATTAAACAAGAAATCGATACCTGTTACACTATGCAATGTTCAAGCTGCAAACGGATCTCCATGTTTTACTTCTAAGGTATAATATTTTTCACAGCGCACGTGATATTTGTATCAATATAATGTAGATAAAGTCTTAGGCATTTTAAAGTCTTTTGAAAGCAAATGATAGTCAGTTGATTAGGTAATGTGCTGTACAGGGTGGGCAGGGGGAACACACATTGGATATCCAAACAGTAAGATGAAAACCAGATGTGATAGTCTGAATTTTGGAATAGGTCTTCAGAAGCTACAGTTTATCCCAAGCTGATAACAGGTTTTCTGAGGTTCCTCCCAGACACTGTTGCAGGAAGGAATTCTATTTCTGCTGCCCAAGGCTTCACTCCACACACCTCATTGTGGTGAGGTCTCATGGACAGGCTTTGCTTCACTGGCTGGCAGAGATGGATATGGGCTGACGTCCACCAGGACCTGGTCATGAGCTGCTCTACGGTTTCAGCAGGGGCCTGGGTGAATTACTGAGCTTCACAGTTTTAAATCGTTAAAGTATTCAGGCTGCATGTGTGTGTGCAGGGCAGCCACACGAAGAGGCTTGTCATTGTTAGGAGCAGAACTAAATTCATGTATGCACATTTTAATGGCTCTTTTGCCACACTGGATTTGGGGCTGACTTTTGTAATGGAAGTCTGGCTTGCAAACGTCCTGGGAGGAGAAGCTGTTTTCCCCAGGATTTTTTGTTTTAAACCTTCCTCTTCAGCCGCTTGAGAAAATAAATGCTGAAGAGCTGTGCACGAGGGGGGGTTGATCCAGTTCTTTCACAACTATTGCTGCAAAAAGCTTCAACCCCTACACAGATTTGACAATTCTTGCCTGGTGAGATATACAGATATTGAATTAAATCCTTTCCTCTTTTAACACCATTGTAGAAATTGTCCCTGTTTGGTTGTTTACCGTGTTCCTTTTCCCCGCTATTTCATCATCTGACACTATTCCACTTTCTTAATAACACTGCCAGTTCCATTATCAGATTTCTCCGATTCTGGCGATACTGGAATTAGAAATGAAATCCCTGTGCACAGAGAGAAGCTGCTCCTACAGCCAGAGTTTTTTGGCACTTCAGCTGCATTTTGCACAGATAGCACAACCCAGACAGAGATTGAAAGTAGCACTTTCTCTAGAAGCTCTGCAGCACATGGATCCAGCTAACTTAAAGCTTTGGGTTAAACTTCTGCATCCAATGGATTAATCAGGATCTGCCACTGCTTGCAAATCTCTGCATAACCGAAGTTGGTTAATGTTCGAGTTCCCGCTTATCTGATGCATACTGATCATCAAGCAACAGCTTCTGCAGGATCCCTTTCTTCCCCGAACCCCCGGCTGTCTGCTCAGTACTTTCCTGTAGGTTTCCTCGCTTCAGCAAAATTGTTCATTCCTAGTCCCAGGTGAATCCTTCCCAAGTATTTAATGTGTAAGTGAGAGAGCCCCCGGCTTGTCTGGGGGTAATACAGCGCATGAACATAGGGCAAGGTTTACAGCGCAGCGGGGCACTTCCCGGTATCAGGCGGGAGCAGAGGGGGTTGTGTTGTTGTACCACAATCACTGGGGGAATATTGTTTTGTTTTTGGAAGAGATTGCTAAAACAGATGTTGAATGCGAGATGGCGTTTTTAAGCCTGCAGCAGGCAAGAATTATCCTTCAGGATGAAAAGTGACCTCCAGCGAGCAACGGTGCCTTTAATCCAGAGCCTTGTGCATTGCTATCAGCTTCTGATCATTTCTGAAATCCCCTCCCTCCCACTCAGCCTTCCCTTTCCCCGAAAAGCTCAGCTTAACAGAGCTCGGTATCTCCCTCCTGGGCTGCCCGGGGCTCCCTCAGGAGATGCTCCGAGGAGCTCAGGCACTGCCTGATTCTCTCGGTGACTTGCACAAATGCCCACTAGAAACCATCAGTAATTTTGCAGCCACATACAAAAACGAAATAACTACTAAAAAGAAATAACCACAAACTGATCCCCTCTTAGTCTTATGTTTTAGTACTGAGCTTGCCAATTCCACGTAACTTTTTAAGTCGTCTTCTCAAGGAAGGATAAATCTTCCTCCTGAAAGACCTAAACCTGAATAGCTAAGGTTTATACCTTGGTGATTTCAGTGAGTATTCCATGCTTCAAAATAAATATCTAATCATCTAGACAGAGATTTTTGAAAAATCTGTATCTCCTTAAATGTGTCACGATCTGACTATTTCAGCTTTCCAGCCCAAATCTGATCACCATGCTTACAACTACGTGCTGTCCTGGTGGGTACCTTCTTCAGTTCTCTTAGAGCAGGTAACGAAGAGTGAGCTCAAAAGAAAGATCCAACCATGATATTGCTGCAGCCCAGGATGTCCCAGCCTGACCAAAGCTCTAGAGACAGCACCATGTCTGTACAGGTATTAAAATGCACCCAGGACATTCTCACAATTACATTATTAATCAAATTATAGAGAACAGATTCCCCAGAGAGCAGCTGAAGTCCAGCAAAGCCTTTCTACGTGTTTTATGAGATGGAGCTCAAATTGCAAAGGCTCTTTGCTCCAGGCTGAGTTTCGCTCTCTAAAAAACACTTTTAAAAAGAGCAAAGGTGTAGAAATTCATGAATCCATTGCCCTGGACAAGTCCTGCAGAATCGTGGTCTTCCCAAAGAGGGCACTGATGCTCTGCACACGAAGCGGAGGAAAAAGCTGAGAAATACATCGGTGAGGCATAAATCTCTGAAGAGAAATCTGTCT
The DNA here is from genome assembly GCA_013389965.1 of Todus mexicanus. Classification (NCBI taxonomy): domain Eukaryota; kingdom Metazoa; phylum Chordata; class Aves; order Coraciiformes; family Todidae; genus Todus; species Todus mexicanus. Next base: position 38,301 of record WEIS01063937.1, read on the forward strand.
TAGCACGTCTACCTCAGGAAAAGGGGAATTATTACACTTAATTAAAGTGTATTGACACCACATGTGGCCCCACCTCTCCCTTTTGGCTTTATTACTGATAGCAAAACTGCAGCCTTATAAAGGTGGTGGTAGTGGTGGTGGGGTGTTTGCATTTCCAAACATGGACTGCTTTGCAAAATATGCACACAGCAATCACACTTTGTAACAAGCCTAATTTTTACCTCTAAGCAAAATTGCATTTTCTAGTCAATATTTCTGCTTCTTGGCTGAAGTGGCAAAGGGGACTGAGTGAATTAGTGTTTGCTGGGTTGCTATTAACACCATTAGAGTGATACGTGGCCCCTTCTTCACAATGTTTATAGACAGAAAGCATTCGTTAAGCAGTTAGGTTTAGTATGTGTTGTGCATTGTCTTTTTTTTTTTTTTCAGGAGAGCTGTTTAACTAGAAGTCATACACAAAATAATGTCCTACTTCAGCCGAGGCTTTTGTCTACAACTCCTGAGAGTTCTCAGCTGAAACATAGAGAATCGACTTAAATCTTGAGTTGTGTGCCCAGATGAATCCCTCCCCCTGAGGACCCTCAATTCAACAGCGCAGTCCCTTAGATCCAACATGTGGAAGAAGAGTGGGGCTTTTGAAGGATGGCTCTTCCTAAGATCTGAAATTTTCTCTAGAAGGTTTATAATCATTCGTTACCACCTAAAAGTAAGAATAATCTGGATCCACTGGCCAAACTCATTTCAGATGTATCGAGAGCTTCTCATACAGGTCTATGGGTCGAGGACCACATCGAACTGAAATGAAAACACAGTCTCACTTCTTTGTTTAAACAGTTTAAAAAGTGACCTAGTCTTCTAGTGTATTAAAATCCTTTATCATGTATTGATTTCTAGAGAAGAAGCAGATGTTTTGTATCATATTGATATTTTAGCGTGTCTTTTCCCTGATTCCAGAGCTATGTCCTTACAAGGGAGCCTTTTCCATTCCTTCCCTTTTCCTTACTAGCAGTCCCATTAAATCCTGAAGTCTGGAGAAACTGCTTTTCTGCAGGAGAACAGACTGAGCAACAGGTTTAACATTTTCCTTTCCTACCTTGTGAAAATCATGGGTGGCAAAAGTGTCATTTTCTAAAATCTTGGAGTCATTTCCTAGTAAAGTTTGGCCGTGACTGGAAATTTCACATAAAACAGTGGGTGGCAAAAGTGTCATTTTCTAAAATCTTGGAGTCATTTCCTAGTAAAGTTTGGCCGTGACTGGAAATTTCACATAAAACAGTGGCAAGGGTTAATATTATTCCTGCCATAACATTTTGTACGATTTCCCATGGGAGCTCTCAATGGTTTTCCACTGCCACTGGAAATAATGACTCTCAGCTGGAGTAAGTTGCACTAACACTTGATATTCCTGTGCCAAGTGCTCTTTGAAATGAGCTTGTGTTGCTTTTGCACACTCAAGAATAACTAACACCATCCACTCTTGGTCAGAGTTTCAAACCAAAAGGCAACATTCTTGACCAAACTGTTCTTGAGTTGAGTTTACATCAAAATCTTGTGGAAAGTGAGAGCAATAATACATTTAACTACCCAATCAGCTAATGTGTTTGTAAGAAGCGAGGAGCTGATACTCTTATAGGTTGTCTAATTTCTGGAGTGTTCCTGGGTAGATGTTCTCCCTTTTCTGTCCCACTGCAGGGACACAGCGTGATCACCAGACCTGGAAAATTCAGACGAATCCAAACTCAGCTTTGGACTTCTGTGATTCACACAGATTCTGATTTATTTTACCCACTGGTTGAACAGGACAAAACCAATTAATTTTAAAGAGAGCTAGGGCAAAATGTCTAGGGTTTTTATAAGAATAAAAGAAGCTTTATCAAGACATATACAGGCCCATTTTCTTTTCGGGTTTTGTCTTTCTAAGTGCGCTCTGTAGCATCATGACATTGTTCAAAAGCTTTACCACTTTGAATTACTATTTGAATCATATCAGAATAAAAAATAATCCATCCTTGGATTCATAGCTACACTTGGATAATGTATTATACAAGAATCTGGCCCATTTACTGCAAGAGTACAGAACATGAGCAAAGGCAAAACACCCTCAACTCTACCAGCTCAACCATCTAAAGAAGTGTACCCTTCTTTACCAGGCTCATACATAAAAATTCTGTCTGTAGGCTATAGGTGTTGATTGTTTCAAAGTAAATTATTTGTCTTTTTGTGTATATGGGGAAAAAAATTAAATCCATTACTTATATTTTGCAGATCCTTTCAGGATGAAAGAAAGATTAAAAGTTGCCAGAACAATACATGGCTGGAATTTCTGAAATGAAATTCAAACCTTCCAGTTCAACTAGTGTGATTTATTTATTTTTTAGATGTTACAGCCAATGAGCTCATTGTACAAGATGAGCTTAACAGGACTGTAATCTGAATTATGCAAAACACCATCAAACCAGCTCTTCACAGTCAACCTGGGAATGTAAAGCTGTGTAATTCCTATTAGAAATGATTGCTGTTCTACCAGGGGTTGCATGCATCTCTTCAACACTGCAACTGCTGCCAAGTTATCAAGGCTGGGAGTGGCATATCCAGAAACTGGAAGATTTCCAAGTCATGATCCCTCATTGTTAAACAGTGCTAAGTCTATGGCTCTAATATGCTGTTACTGGGACAATGCCTCCAAGCACATCCAGTATCAAGGTGATACTGAGGATTTCACCCATCCCGAGCTGCCAAGTTTTGCTTGCAGAATAAAAAAAAAACAAAAAGGAGAAAAGTGACTATATTTAGAATATTAAATCCTCAGCATACTCTTGCTTACTGATGCACATTGAATTTACCATTTGTAACGGGTGCTGGGATAGCTTTTATTTGCTAACCATGCTTTGCTCAACAAGCACCAACAAGCCAGAAAAAAAAAGATGCACTATTCTACAAAGAGAAAATCAGGTTATCTCAGAAGTTTGCAGAGTAACCCAAAGTCTCTCTAGGAATTTATAACTGGTTATGACAGGGGTTAAAATTATCAGGAAGCAGTATCACCATTTGATGATGTCACAGCTGCCCTCTGGGAGAGTGAGGTCACTAACAGAGTTGTTCAGGGAGATAAGAGTCTGTTAAAATAAATAGAAGTGCCACGTAATTACCCACACTGCAGGAGGAGGATTAGACTGTTTGGAAGACCCTGTGTCTGCCTTACGCTTGCTGTCACTTTTTTTTAAAAAAAAATTCATCCTTAGGCAGAGGTGGAGGGAACAGTGCGGTTGAATTCGATAACTGGGGAATTTCAACATAAACCCCAAGGAAACTCTGCTCTTTTACATCAGTTAAAGACCTGGTTTGGTATTATTATACACCCTTTCACCAGCGTGTAGACCAGTGTTGTATTATTAAGTGGAGATAGCTGGGAAATTGCCCATGCAACAAGGTTAATTCAGCAAAAGCAAAGAATTTAATGAAAAAAAATTACATTTAGAAAACTCAGGGTATGTGCAGGCTTGAGCCAGACAGCACTGGCATAACTGAGATCAAAGCACCATTGGTGGATCTGCAGCACTGATCTTCTTCCCTGAGAAGGTTATCAAGGCCTGGCCCAGGCTGCTTAGGGAGGTGGTGGATTCCCCATCCCTGGAGCTACTTAAAAGACATGTAGATGTGATGCTGAGGGACATGGCTTACTACTGAGTTTGGAAGTGTTGGGTTAATGGTTGGACTCAATGATTTTAAAGGTCTTTTCCAAATGAAATGATTCTATGATTCTGTAAGAAACATGCAGTTTTCAGTCCCATTGATGGTGTACATAAAACAAGTAAAATAGGCGGCAGGTTTGCAAGGCTCTGGGTGGCACACATCCAGAGCAGCACCAGCAAGAACTTGGGAGCTGAGGCTCAACTGCAAGTCCTTTCCCCTGCAAGCACCACCTACACTACCCATGCTGAACTTCTGTTTCCCTGAGTAACTGTTCTGCAAGGAAATATTGAGAAATCCTGAAAAAAATAACTATTCTGGCATCTTTTCTTTTTTTAAGAAAATGGAAGAGATGACCAGTAGGTTCAGACTGTCTTGGAGGCCTGTTTAAAAAGTTCCCATTGTACAAACAAGTCACTGGGACTCAAACCACTTGAAAACACTTGCAATTGAAAACATGCTTTTAGTGGTTTTGTGAGAGCAGAGGCTTTTACCATCTATTAATATTTTGCCAGCTTTGGTTACTAAAAGTGTCATCTTGGGCACGCTATTTTTGACACTCCATTTGGAACACAGCAAGAGCACCAGCCAGGCACTGTAGATGGTTATCTTGAGCATTCATGATGTTTAAAGATCTCCCAGAAAGTACTGTAAAAGTGTGCAAATCCGAGGAATCTGGACAAAGGCCAGCTTCAGTAATAGGTTCTCCCAATATTCCTCCTGCAGTTCCAATTGGAAAACCATCCTGAAGTCCTGTATAGCATTGCCATGTGCTGTGAAACAACTACCATATTTCACCCAACATTTGGCTGCTCTTCTCTTTAAATAATTTGTAAGTCATTTTGCAAAGAGCTCTGGGGTAAAAGAAGGGCTGCATAAATATATTATCATCGTCATTAATTTTGGCTCCATTCAAGACCACCAGTATTTAAAATCAATTAACAGTTCTTTTCCTATTATCATTGGCATTTTATTTTTATTCAGCTAGAATGAGTCTCTCATAAAAGTTAGAAACAATCTATTTTTGGAAGTAATACAGCAACAGTAAAGGAGGCCTGGTGAATTCTCATTAGCCTTTTACCAACATGAGTTTTATGGAAATATTTTCAAACATAGAAGTTTTGGACTGGTGCAGAGGGTGAGACCACATCCAGTAAAATGAGTTAACCCTGCTTATTTCACAGCTTTAGCTCATCATGCCTTTCTTTTTAGGTTATCATTAAAATACATCAACATGAAGTCTGTTCTAAGGAGAACCTAAATCATGTCCATGTTTTGGCTCATTGAAGTCAAGTCAAGGTTGGATTTCTTTAGCTGTTACCAGGTCTCTGTCAGCAAAGGTAACAACGGGGCTGTTCTTTTCCATGGCCTCATCTCATATTTAACATGTCCCAGAGCCAACAGCCTAAAAGCTTTGTCAGTAGCCATAACATGCCTAAGCACAGCAAACTATGCTAATGTTTGAGACAACAGCGTCCTAAAGATAGGGCAGCATCACCACTTTTCTGTTATTGATGACTCTAGGAAGTCCAGAATTTGCATCAGCCCTAAATTCAGCTGCTTGTTTCATGGGAATTTTGGCCAGAACTCTGTGTTCTATGGAAGTACCAGCTGAGTCACTTGGTAGTCTACACTTGGTTGGAGATAAAGTCAAAAAAAGCTTTAACTGTGTTTTAATGCTGAGCATTTCCAAATCAAAGCTCGGGTGTGACAAAATGTGCCTGTTTCCCAACATAAGAAGATAACTATGTCAAGCAATGCCACTGATAAGATTCATCGCAGAGCTTTAGGAGGACTTCTATTGTCTCCAAACATACAAACATCACCTGAATGGCACTGGGTGTGTACATTTACTATTGCAAGGCAACAAGGAGTGTCTGGAAGCAGCTGGAAATAATTCAGTAACACAGTACAGTGAAAAGGAGTTTAAAAACCACACAGTCTCAATGATATTTTCATAGTGCTCCAAGCAATTTACTTCCACAAGTTAAATGGTTTCAAGACTATCCAGCTCAAAATTACATACACAGCATAAATGCCAACAGTGGTAAACTGCACAGCATCAGGCCAATGAAACAACAGCCAACAGCCCTCGAGGAAATTACGCTGAGATTTATGAATGGCATTCTCATGGCTTTGATGGATATCACCCAAACTCCTCTCATATCTGTCAGTGTCTATCTCAGATGCGTCTCACTATGGAAAATAATTCGCATTCTATGCCAATATTGCAAAACCCATTGGAGTCATTCAGCCCATAAAACTTTGCCTCTGCTCTCCACCTTGCTGGTCTTCAGAATGTGAACCAGCTTGTGCAAGTAAATTGCTATTCCATATAGATCACACAGTCAAAAATTTGGACTATATGGAGTCCACGTGATTTCAGGATCCAGTCAAAACTTACCTTACAATGGAAAGCACCTCCACCAATAACAGATTGTAAACATGGCTAAAGAGACTGCAGCTTAAGCAGGGCACGTGTTAATGTATGCTCTCCTGATGGGATGTCCTGGGTTGGGTTTGGGTTAATTATCACCAGCACCTGCTGCCCAATCAGCTGGGAGGGGCTGCAGCTGGGCAGGGGTCACAACTGGGGTAAACAACCAAGCCAGCCAATGGGATGGTCGATACCACCCTGAGTCCTGCCCCTATATAAGGGGAGGGTTGGGGCAGGGTGGAGAGCTTTGTTTTGAACTTGCTTCAGTGTGGCCAGAGCAGGTAATGTTGGTGTCTCAGGTTTTCCCTATTTCTGTTACTTGCTTTGTCTATCGTTTCACTAGTATGGTTGTTTGCTTCCCTCTTTATGTTGTTTTATCAAACAGTCTTTATCTTGACCCCCAGGATATCACCTTTTTTCGTACTCCTGATTCTTCTTCCCATGGCACAGGAGGGGAAGTGGTGGGCGAGCAGCTGTATGGTGTTTAGCTGCCAGCAGAGGTTAAACCATGATATGGGAATATATACTTCTATTCTGATGTTTGTTTTATACTCTTGTGCAAAGTCTTACAAGGAGCAGGGTGCGTCTTTTGTTGTATGCATCATCCAAATAGCTCTGATATCAGGTAAATAGATGGGATCATCTGCTGTGTTTAGAGTTTTCTTTGTACTTTGAGTTGAAGTGAGAGGTGAGATACTTGGCTGATGTGAAAGTAAGTCGAAGAGTCAAGTTTATATCCTGGAGTGATTTGGGATTTACTATGCTGTGCAATTGTAATGGGAGCATAGATGTAAAAGTCTTGGAAGGTAAATAAGTATAAGGCAGCAAGCAGGCAAAGAATTTTAGCATATAAGTGTTATCTCTAGAAATCTTAAGTTGAACAGTATGGAGATTTTTTTCATGGGTCTGCACACATCTCAAGTTGAGACACATGAAAAGTTAAAGCACTATACATATGTATTAAAAAACCTGTTATATGTTAAAAAAAATCCCCATCTAAAATCTTACATAAAAGTCCCACAGAACTTCAAGTGTTATTGGAAGGACTTTAGAAGATGTGGCTAGTAAAGAGACAGCAGGCTCAAGGGCAGGAGCAGGTAGTTGCACCCACAGGTCTTCTGGAGATGAGTGAATTTGGAGCCAGAAATATGGCAAAGGAGTTCAATAATCTTTATCCAAGAGGGATGTGCTACAAGAGAACAGGATCATGGAAATAAGTGATCACTTTATCTTTGGTTTAGAAGCAAAATCTGAAAAAAAAAAGCACCTAGGAAGGCAGATGGGGCTTTGGAGAATTAAATGACCTTGCTATAATAATATTCTTCACATTATGACTTGACTGAAGAAATTACCAAGTGAGAAAATGTGCAAAAGGCCTGATCACAGCATAAAGGAAGACTCTTACTTATATGAACAAATGTTTTTAAAAATGAATGAGTAAAGCCTTCAAAACTGAGAGGGGGGGAAGTGAAACTAGCAAATATTTAAAGTCATGTTATCTATGAATCAATCAAGACAGAAGGTCTAAGGAGAGCACCTGCAAACATGAGCTATTTTAATTTTAGCCATCTCTGTGTGGGTCAAAGATCCAACACTTTGTCTAAATGATAAACCAATGTGTCAAACTAAGAATGCAGACGGTGTACTCTCCTGGATGAAGGGATGAGTTTCTCCCAATGTAAAGAGCTGAAGAATGACAACTCTCAAATTAAAAGACGTACAAATAAAGAATTGTGAAAATGTCCTGAATATCTAACTTGGAAATGGTGAACAACATGCCAAAATGAGTTGTTCTGGGGGAAGGCTTTTCAACTTTCTTCTTGAGAGGTTTGCTGAGAAATATGTAACTGGAGAACAAAATGGAGATAAAAATAAGGCCTCCATTTTCAGGCAGGAGAAGAGCTGACTTTTGATAGGAAGGACCTGAGGAACAGGCAGGTTCTCCCTCTCTTGAAGTCTCTCATATAATTTAAGCTCTGTCTTGGATGGTGGATCTTAGCTAAACACAACTTACTAGCCTCATGACAGGCACAAGTGTGGGAAATTTTGTAGCCTTCAAATCCAGGTGAGGAGATTCCCTCTCCAAACACAGGCACAACAACTGTGGGTTTCTGCTGGGTCTAAGCTGGAAATGCTCTGACACGTAATAAATACAACTGCAAATCATGAGGAATGTGTCGCCACAGAAGATCTCGGCTAACAGGCCTGGCTCCCTCCCTGGCTGTGACAGTAGCTGTGGTGCTGTGCCACGGACCTTTCAGTACCCATCACCGTGCTGAAGAAGGATGCCAGGTATTTTGGACAGTGGGAAATACCCACAAGCACAGTTTAAAAAATAAGAAGGTTGACAAAATATATTAGCCTGAGGTAAAATTTCACTGAATCTTTTCTTGATTATAGACTGTCCAATCTCCAGACATGCTTTTGAAACCACTTTTTAGTGTTTTCAATAAGCTGCAATTATTTTTGTGGGATATTTAAACAAGTCCTCCCTGGGATTTTGGTATTTTTCAATGCTGTCTCAGACAGTTCTGGTTTAAAATAAAACCTGGGCGGACCATGAGACCCAGAGTTGGGTCTCTGGGCTGAGCACAGGGATGCAGCAGGGCCAGCTTCTTGGGCCTGGGGGAAGAGAATCGTGTTACTTTAGCAAAGAACTTGGCTTGATATCAAAAGCAAAGGGATGCAAAGAAAAGAGTAGAAATTGCAAGATGGGACCAACCTTAGCAAACACTGGCAAGTAGAGAAAAGGAAAACAAAAATGGCTGTGGCTTATTTTAGCACCAAGAATCAGCAGGTGAAGGACATGTCAAAACTGATTAGTCCCTTGCCCTCAGTCATGATTGTAAATTTAGATAATTAGCATGCATGAAATGTGTTTGAGAACCCAAAATCAAAAGGATACAGCAAGGCCATGCAATTGTCATTTCTGAAATGGTCAGATGTCATCTGAACTGCTAGAAAACCTAAAACAAGTGAGGGACCAAAGCTTATTTCTGAGCACTGAGTGTATCTGGCAATGCTGATGTCTTGAAAACACTTCAGGATGGTGCTTTTTTGCACAAATGTCTCATTTTGCGCATTACCTCAGCCTCCCAGGCTGTGGCTTTTTGGAAGTTGACTGACAGCTATGAAAGTGTCTTCTCAGCTCTCAGATAAATTGCCGATTATTTTAGTCCTTCTTCCAAGGCTTTGAACATCCCGCTTAACTCACAGGAAAGAAAAAACAGGCTGCCCTGAAAGAATGTTACTCTAAGGCTGAATTTGTGTTGCCAAAAAATGCCCTGATCAGAGAAGGGGACATGTCAAGGGGAAGTCCTGAGCGCTCTGCTTTGCAACTAAAGGCACAAGCTGCAGTGTAATGAGACTGAGGAACTGAGGTTCCTCTCGCTTTCTTTCAATGAGACAAACCACCATTGCAAGTATTTGAGCTGGCAAATTATCAATCAGTGGCAGCCACAAGTGAAAATAATACAAACTTCTGTTCTGTTTCTGAATATTATTTTATTATGTCTTAGAAGACAACAGGGAAACATTGTGTGTGCAGAGAGGCAATCTCATCTGATTTTAGGACTTGCTTTAAGTGGGTTAGCCTGCAAGAGAAGTTAAGAATCACTGACAACTTCCAGGCACTGTTTCCTTTTGTACTGGAACCCTAGAGCTTCCACCAAGGCTTATCGGGCATGCAAACAATAACAGGCTAATTTTTGGAGTCCAGCCATTTATTTAGGCTAGAAGAAAACTAGATGAGAAAAAAAATATAATAGATTTCTTCATTTTGCAAAAGATTGAGTTACACCACCCCTATGGCTTGTTTGAAACGTATCTGGATCTTCAGGGACAAATTTAGACCTGATTAAAATCTCCTTTGCTTTGAAGGAGGCTACACCAGGGATGCAGTTGTAGCTTTTAAGGTGGCAAAACTTGGCCCCAAATGTTTGAAAATAAAAACCTTTCCTGCTTCTGTTTGACATCAAGGATTACTACAGTCAGAAATCAGACTGAAATATCGAGGTCTAAGGGAAAGCGATATGGACTGAATAATCTACCTAGAAAAGCAAATATCTGCTGTCACTGCCATGTTCCATCTCACCTATCTCAGGCTTCAGTCCAGCAAAGTAATGAAGCATGTGCTTAGTTTTTGGAAAGTTTTGGGAAACTCTATCAATATTAAACAAACTACCTGGCTGCTTATTCTAAAGCATGTGCCTAAGCAGATTTTTTAACTGAATTCCCAGAAAAACATTAATGACTATTTTTTACCAAATGTATTCAGGACTGAGCTTATTCCATACACTTTTTGACTGTGGTTGGTTCTCCTCATTTCGTGGGCTGTGTATTGTAGCAGCTCCTATTCCACTTGTCTGTGCATCCTGCATGTTCCAGGACAGAATCACCACCTTGTCCTCAGCAAGGTTCATCTTCCATGTCAGGAAAGTAGCGAAAATTGTTTCTGAAGAAATACAAGTCAAGAGGCAGGGTCTGCCAAGGATCAGAGAGCAGCCAAGATCTTTAGTCCTCTATTTTTGGATGTTTTCTTGAAGTTTTCTAAATCCTTAGTGAAAATGTTGCTCCATGAACCCAAGGTGTCCAAACTAGGTGAAAAACTTCTTTGCATAAGCCACTTTATAATTAAAGGATTTGTGCTGTGGGATCAAAAATTTCAGATATATTTTTTAAAAAGAAGCAGATTATTATATTTAGAGCAGAGTCACCCCCAGTTTTTCTCTGTCCCAGGATAGACATGAAAACACCTTTGAAAATTATTTTTTTCCCCTAAGTATGGTTTCTTTCCCAGGTGTAAGTGCGTTCAAGTGAATGTAATTACATCTTACATTCAACAAGCCAAATATTTGATTTCATATTAATATGTTTTCTCTCCAGCTAGTGGTAAATGTGGCTTTGTGCACCAGATGCAGAACATTTTTAAGAGCTGGGCGAAAGTGATATATATTTATATGTTTATGCATATGTATGTGCATGTATATACATATAGAAGCATCAATGCTTACCACAGAAAAGAGGAAAAAGCCTCCTAAATATGAAGCACTTTGCTCTCCTCCCCAAACCATTCAATTCTTGCAGAGCAGAATAAAAATCACGAATGTTTCGTAGAATCGTAGAACTATAGAATCATTGAGTTTGGAAAAGACCTTCTCCTCAGGTCTAGCCATTCATCTGACTCTACCAGTTGAGGCGTCTCATCCTGCTTGTGTAGTCCTGGTGCTGGAAGGGGCCTCAGCTCCCTCATATGCCTGCCCCAAGCCCTCAGGAGCTGGGATTCCTCTTGCCTCAGTTCATGTGTTCCCAGAGCAGACACCTGCATAGGAGCTCCTTGTCTCATTGCCTTGCTTATCCACTGGTGGCCTCTGAAAGATGCAGAGGAGCAGAGATGCTGCTGCACAGCTCATTTCAAGCCCAGTCTAGTTGAAGAAAAATCACAAAGCAGATGAGCATATTGCAAAGATTGTCTGATTACGGCAATAGAAGCCCCAGCGAATACTTATAGCTCATAATTATCAATTACTTTAATAAAATGTTTTGGGGATATTTTACTATTGCATTTTTTTAACTTTGCCAAATTTCACTGTGTATAGACAATCTGAAATATCTAGGACAGTTCAGCTTGGAACATTTGTGTGGTCACAGAGACCTGGACAGGCTGGAGAGCCGGGCAGGAAGAAATTTAATGCAGTTCAACAGGGGCCAGCGTAAAGTGCTGCATCTGGGGAAGAACAAGCCTACGTATCAGTACAGGTTGGGAGTTGATCTGTTAGAGAGCAGGACTTAGCAGTCCTGGGGGAAAGTGAAAAAGGAAAGTGGCCACAGTTATGTTTTGGAATCTAGATTTTAGAATAGCTTGAAGCCAGGATATCTCTTGATTCACACACTGCTACCTTCAAGCCACATCAGTAGATTCTTTTTCCAAAACTAATATACCCCATTTTAAAATCAAATTGTGTAATGTTTTTTCCTTCCATTTTCACAGTTCATGATTCAATAGCAGCTTTAGAAATGAACAGATAATTAAATTTTCACTTTTTAGCCCTGATGCTCTGTTTATTTAACAAGCCTGATTAAGAAATAAGTAGCCCCCAACTTGGTATCACTCCAGCTATTTCCAACATCTCGTTATATTTATTGTAACAACCCACCAGGAGTAGCAGGGAGACTCCCGAGAAATACCATCCTGCGATTTAGTAGCGCCAATCAAAGAAAATGTTGGTTTGTTTGAATTAGGGAAGGGAAAGCAGAGAAAAATAAACTGCAAACCAAAGTATGTTCCTACTTAGGGTCCTTTCCCCAGGATGAAGCAAGAGATCCGGCACAACTTTAAATCATGAATGATAAAGATAGAAAAGCTTAGTCACTTTGACTTGACTTAGGTAGCCAGAATTTCGTTATCAGAAACAACACCAGACCCATAATGGGGCCCTTCTTGATCAAAGTAGGGAAAGAAAAATGGGTGCTGAAAGTGTAGAACAACAAAAATAGTTCCCTTGGTGTAGAAATCACACCGAATAGGCCCTGCTCAGATAACTTTTATTTCCCCTGTTCCTTTTCCATTGCCACATCTGTCTGGAACCAGAAGGAAAGTTGCAGATGCCATGAAACTCTTATTCTCCTTATTCCAGAGAAATTCAACAAACAGAAGCAAATTTAACCAAATTTTTAATGGCTGAACTCAATGATCTTAATGGTCTCTTCCAACCCAAATGATCCTGTGATTCTGTGAAATTCTTTTCTCAGCTATGAGAAAATAATCTCTTCACCAAAGCTAACAACAACAGCAAGGGCTTTGGAGGTGTTGGTGAGGTCTTGCTGTTTGCTCTAAGATTATCTGCTTGCAGAGAAGCTGTTTCTGGAGATGCTCCTGGGTTCAGCATAGCCTCTCTCCTGTCCTAAATGCTATTTATCTTTCTGTGTGATGTGATTCCCTGGACGAGTAACAGAGGAAACAGCACATTCACCTTCAGCTATTCACAGGAGATGCCAGTTCTGCGCAGAAGCTCTCTTGATGGCATTCCATCTTTATATAGATACAAATGCATTTCTAGCTTCTGCTCATGTCCAAGAAAATATTTTAGATTTCCTTATTGCTCCAGTCAATATCATTTCCACTTAACAGAAGTGAGCTGAGGTACATTTCTGCACCTTAAGGACAGGAAGTGTCTCTCCATACCTCGCTCCTTCCAACCTAGGGACAATATCTTATTGCCTTCTCTGCAGAGTCTTAATTCAAAGATGATTGGGAGAAAACAAATAATCAATCCACAGTCTTTGCACCGATTCCCATTATTAGAGCATCACCTCAGTGTTTAGCCTGAGGGGCACTGAGCTCTGTAAATACTTTTTTGGGCTTCGGTGGGAGAAAATAGCAGGGTTCACTAAATTGAAGCAAGAGAAACATGTTGTAATTATTAAACCAAAATATGTAACCCAGCTGGCTTAAGTCAATAGTCTCATGCCCAAAGTCAGCACTATTTTTTCTATATGTGTCTTTATCCCATTACGGGCTGTAACGAGAATGCAAAGGATGATAGCAAAAATTATATTTAAGGAGAAACCTCAGTATGGCAGTGTATGTCGCATAATGAGGGTACAAAATGGTACAAAACCAAGATTTTTATGCAAAGTGATCTGGAATGAATGGCACAGAGATGTGCTTGGCTGCGGGCTGCTTGAGGCAGAGCTGTGAATGCAGGCAGTCAAGAGAAGTGGGCAACTCCAGGAAAATTCAAGGAGTACGGGGAAAAGGCTGAGCCCTGGATGGGAGCCAAATAAATCTTGTTGAGGAAAAATAAATATCTCTGCTGGATGTCATTCAGAGATACTGCTAGCACGCTGGTATTTCCCAGTGAAGCTTGTAATCACAACTGGAGCCTCCTGCAGCAGCAGCGACTACTTGTAGCTATAGAAAAACTGAAGTTGTGTTCAAGAAGGCAAAAAAGATATCCAAGGGAATACCCAAATTTCACTAAAATTAAGAAAGCACCATTTGCATGTCTTGTTGAGTTGCTTCGTCCTCCAAACATGTTCAGTTCCCAGTGCAGTGTAACACTGCTCTTATTTCTTTCACCCTGAACTAGGAGATCTGCAGGATGCAACCTCTGCCAACCTCAAGCACCACAGGTGTGGGACAGGACCTTGCGTTAGGACAAGAATGCATTAGTTGGGTCGTCTGAATTTTTCACCTCCCACCCATGAAATCAAGGTGGGTTTGATGTCACGCATCTTTTCCTCCCCCTTAAAGATTTAATTCCTCTCTGTGGTGCCCACCAGGTCGCCTTGGAGGCACAAAGCAGTTACACACACAGAAAGTGCCTCGGAGATGCAGATAAGGAGTGTTGGCAAACTTTCACCAGACGTTTGTACTGCTTCTTGCATTCTCCCCATGGCATCTGGTACTGATCATTGTCAGACACAAAACTGAGCCATCAGCTGCCCAGGTACAACTTCTGTGTTCAGGTGACCAAACCCAAGAAGTTACAGAGATCCGTTCTGAAACTGTGTAGCTCAGCAGAGCAGGAAGTGTCACTGGCAAGAAAGCAGTTAACAGAGAAAATCGAAATATGACAAACTGTCTGATCATATCAACTGATTATTGAATTTTACAACACTAAACACCTGAACCAGTCTGGAAACAAACCTAGGAACTGTGGCTTTTCTGCTGACTTTTTCATCTCTCCAAACAAGAATTTCTTCTTTTTTTTTTTCTTCTTTTTTTTTTTTTCTTTTTTAAAAGTTAGCGGGATAAAATATCGGACTGTGCAGAATGACTGGTTGCTATATTTAACTCAGACAAACACATAACAAATCACTATTCTGTAGAAAGAAGGCACACCTCATGGGCTATATTTTTTTTTCTTGAGACCTGGACGTAAGACCACAACCCTCTAAATAATCCTCCAGAAATAAACCAATGAAATGTTCACTCTGACAACAGACACAGTATTATACCTGCAGCTGGTAAATGTTTCCACAGTTCAACCACCTTTCCTTTTCGTTTCCAGTAAAAATTTGATCCCAGGGGAAAGAGTCAGCAGCTAGGATTTTAATTACTTTTCTGCAATAACGTAGAATGGAGAGTAGCATTTTTGATTTTTTAAATTTTTTTAATGCTACTGATGTATTCTATTTTTCTTCTCTTTCTTGAAGGGGAGGACAGAGTAAGGATTACATCAAAGGCAGATGCCCTGTGGAGGACTACCTCTTCTGTCCTTGCTGTCTCTCAACTCTTCTTTATTTGCTATTCCCCTGCAGTCCAAAAAGAGAGTATCTTAAGAATTTGATTAAGACTTCAGAGAACATTGTCTCTGCAGCACAGTTGGCTCAGTCTTTCAGACCAGACTCTGAGCTAAGTAAACTAATGAGCACCTTGCTTGCCTGGAACTAAATATTAAGGAGACATAAAACTGGGGACTACCAAAACTTTAACATTTAAATCCAGTTT
This sequence comes from Todus mexicanus, assembly GCA_013389965.1. Classification (NCBI taxonomy): domain Eukaryota; kingdom Metazoa; phylum Chordata; class Aves; order Coraciiformes; family Todidae; genus Todus; species Todus mexicanus. Next base: position 53,882 of record WEIS01063937.1, read on the forward strand.
TTGACTATGAGAATGTTCATAAGTCAGGAGGACAAATCCCCTCACTTACGCGATTGCCTTCAGAAGATGTTTGGTTGCCTCTTGGATTTAAATAAATAAATAAAAATCCCCCCAAACCAACCCACGGGATAGTTCTGATTCACCTTCAAGATTTGAGTTTTCCTCTGTTTGTCACACTTTGAAGCTTTGACATTTCCTTTTCTGCCATGAGACATTTTCCTTCAGGTAGAAGATAATACTGATGTTATTGTTGCTGATTTCAGCAAGGAGAAGAGGAAATATGCTCACATGCATAAGTGTCTATATATAGACTTCTAAGCATCCTGGATATATACGTCTGTTCACAACCACATAAATATGGTGCCAACTCCGGATACACAATATTGCAAGTTTTGAAGTATTGAAGTCTAGTTCTGATTTTTGTGATATATTCCCCCAAAAAAGCATGCTGAATCCCAGCCTCCTTGCTCTAGTACAATGCCTGTTTGCCAGAAGGCACATTAGAGATCTTTCCTGAGGCACGTGGTGGGAAAAGAAACAATGATATCTGCCCAGAAGTGACACTGAGAGCAAGATTTGAACAGAGAAGAGTTGGAAGCTTCAGAACTACTGGTAAATAGGGTTTGGAGTGTGTGAGCAATGGACATGAGCAGCTATACAAGTGGAAAATGAATGCTTCTTGTTTGAGTAAATCCTTTCCACTTAGCCCATTATTCTAAGCGGTTTGTCTGGTCAAACTCCATCTTATTTTGCTGGCAGGCCATGCACAGAGCATGGAGATTTCCACTGCAGGAGGAGTCCCTGCATGCCATAAACACCATTGCACTCCAGCACCAGGTTGGTAACAGCCTCTTGGGAGTTCGTTTTCTTAGTGGATTATCCAGGAAGAGAAGTGAGGAATGACCAGGAAAATGAAGTAGCACGAGAGCTGGAGCTTCCTTTCAGGTGGCTTTGTCCCACAAATTTCACTTTTGCAATATATCAGTAGGTATCCAACATCCTTCCATGACACTGAAATGGACGTTGTAGTTTTCTTCTGGGATCTCCGTGTAGATATATATATATACATACAAATATATATGTCGTTTCCTATTTCTCTAAAGCTAGAGGCTTAGAAGTACCTTAAACACAACCTGCTTTCGATTTCTGTAATAACTATGATTTATATTAATGCAGTTTTAGAACTAGCTACCCTCTGCCCCCTACTCATAAACTAGAAGTGTGTTCCCAAATTTTGAAATGGAACTTTAGGATACTAAAGCTCACAATATTGCTGCCTTCCTTTGTCAGTCTGTTACCCCTCACCCAACCCACAAATTATCACTTAAAGCCTTTGCTTCTAATATTTAAAAATGTAGGGGTTTTTCCACTGCTCTTATTCAGATGTGGTTTGATGCATTGAAATTCAGGAAATGCAGACCTGATGGTGGCTAATAGCCACATCTAATAATAAAAAAATGTAGATATTACTATGAGAAGGGGAGCTTTCTAATTGATTTATATTTGATACTGTAACGAACAAAAGCTTAGGCCCCAAAGTTAGATTTAATCACAGCAGAAATGAGTTTCAAGGGAGCAGAAGCTTTGTGTTAAAATACAGTGAATACTCACTTAAAGTTTCTTTGAAAGGTACCTTACTCATTTCATTTTAATATGCAATTCTTATCCTGCGGCATTGAAGGTAGCTCGCAATCTCCTAGTCAGTGAGATCTATGTGCGTGGCTTAGTTTGGGTTGGAGAGCATTTGTCAGTCAAATAAATTCCTAAGATGATGTGTGCGTCAAACCCACCAAGAGAAATGAATGCTGACAACTTCAAAATTGGAAAATATCCTTCCATAATAATAAACCGCTAACTGCCGGGCCTGACTCAGAGTCCTCAGGGTTTCAGCAGTCCCTGAAGTATCTAACATTCAACGAGATATTTCAAAAGAGTAATATTTCACTGGAATGGTAGCAGGCTGCGCAGTGCTGCGTGAGGAGCATCCCGTCCTTCGCCCAGGCGGGACAATGTGCTCATTGTTGCTCTGGCTCCTTTTCAGCCTATGACTCTGGAGCTCACAGGGGCTGCGCTCCGGGCACTGCCCCAACCTGGAGCTGACTGCTGGGGGCATTTTATCAACATTTAAAAATTTATTTACGGATATCTTTTCAGTTCAAGGGGGTTTTTGGGTTTTGTTGGGAGTTTTTGATATGAAAAAGATGGAATCTTTAAGAAATCCTATTACTGGGGCACTGGGATGGCAGTCAGGAGCCTTGGTCTCCCAGCTCAGTTCATGCTCTCATTACTGCTGCTACAGTTTCCAGTTTACCAGGTTGGTATTTTGGTGCCAGAGCTCTTTAGAACCCAATCATCAAACATGCATTTGGGCTTTTTTTTTTTCCTTTTGTTGTTTGGTTTGTGTTTGTTGTTTTTTTTTTCTTGTAGTGGAGAAACAAATAGTTTAGTTTGCTAAGTTCCTAATAAGAGTTCTCCTTTTACCCCAAAGATTCCCCTGATTTTAAAGATAAACTCTGGAAACAAAACTTCTCATGCTGAACAATGTCACAACTTCTTAGAGTTTGCAGTCAGGGAAGCAGAAAAGTTTGCACTGGCTGAAGATGTGCTGTCAAATGTTCATACACTTTTGATTCTATGGTAGATCTGTAAGACTATAGCTATTTATCTCTTCAGGCTGTTCATGCCGCTTTGTTACATGTCTTCACATTGTTCTCCTGCATTCCAGGAGGAATCAGAGATCTGGAAATGAGCACTGGAGGAAAAAAGCATGTCTTAATTCCCTGCTCACATGTCCTCTCTGGCCAATAAACATTTTCATTTGTAGTATTTACAATAGTTGAGTCACCAGCTCTTACCAGGAAAGTAATAATTGCACAAGCAAAGGAGCAGAAAGAAAAGCTGCAGACCTTGAAGAAACAAAGGGACTTAGCTCTGAGGAGCACATACAATTCTTCATGCACTTTTCTCCATCTGACTGTGGGATGCTGGCACATCCCAGGGGAGGAGGATGGTTTTCCTCTAGATGGGCATGGATCTTGCTATCGCTACCCCTGACACCGCAGGCATTTTTTCATGCAATATTAACGGTCCTGCTTTTAATAGGAGTTTCAGCGCCACCTAAATTAAGTTGTTGGAAGAGAGATATTGTCCCATTAAGAACAGTAAAAACCTTAAGCTCGCTTCCTGAAGAGTAGCTGTGGGCAGTTAAAGTGACAATCAATTGAAACAGGCAATATTGCTTTATAGGTCTCTGAAGTGTGAAGTCCCAGCATGCCTGATGTATTTCATTTTAATTTCCTTTTGGAAAACAGAGCTGTGGTTAGTGGAGAACCTCGCATGCACACACACGCACACAAGAAAAGCCTTAGGAGTGCAGGAAAGGAGGAAATTATTTAACCCTTTCAAAAAGCTATACAATTTCTTTAGCTAAGTAAAGAAAAATAAGCATAGATACTTTCTCCTTTAGTTCCTGTGCAAAAATAAACAATAGTCTTGCATAGCTAATAACAGTGTTAGTGCCCCTTGCTAATATCTGCTACAAGTCCCAAAAAACTTAGTGAAAAAAATATGTTTTTTCCAGTTTCCCTTTGCTTCAAGCAACTTCTAAATCAGCAACTCATGCCCTCTATAGGGGGAAAAGATAAGAATCATGTAATTTCATCTGATTTCCCATTTCCAAGCTATTTCTCTGACATCAGACCACACAGGTATATGGAAACTCGTTATCAGATGGAGCTAACTGTTGGTTTCAGATCAAATCTGATGTTTTCAGAACAGTAGTGCTCCCAAAAAGGAGTGAGAAGGAGTCTAGATGCTAAAACAAAAGATGTAGTGATGAGACTATTTACCTAAACAACGTTCAAAAGATAAAAACTGTACCATGCTTCAGCTCTATGTTGAGATAATTTTGACGAGAATGAGAAATCCTAACAAGAATGAAATCCTTTCCAGGATCTTCCCTTATTTTACTGGAAACCAATCATTATGGAATTAGTGAATATCATCACGAGCATCTTACTATAGGTTCTTGCCAAAAACCAAGCAAATACAAATGAGTTGTGAGACCCCAAATGGAGGGAGCTAAAAAAAAAAAAAAAGAAAAAAAAAAAGATAGCATTTCTGGTTGGAAGTTGATTTGATGCATTTATATTTTCTTGTCATGCTCTAAATTATCATTTTTAGTAGAAAGACTGAAAACTGCCCTCTTACAAGTTGACATAAAAGTCACACACAGTTGAATCTCAGGAATATATATGTATTTATTTTTTTTTAATGGAAACACACGAGTAAATAAAAAAATCCTGACATTTTTGTTATCATAACTGTAGGATCATGGTCCAACTACAGACTCCCGTTAAGCCAGTAATTACTTCAATTTCATGGGAAAACAGATAGCGATGTGCTGACGACATAATCAAGGGCTGTAACAACTGTCCTACAGTCCTGCGGATCGTGGTACATTTGGAGGAATCCTGCTGGCATGTCTATGAAGGACAGATCTGTTTATTTGTAGTATAACACAGTGCAGAAAGAAACTAAACTTGTATTTATGTTGCATGTGTGTATTGCATTTGAGAGCATGAAAGGAAGGCTCTCTATTTTTCCAGACCAATCAAGGATAAAATTTTAATGGTCTAAACATCTACCCCTTCCTGGCTGACAGCAGCTTTTGAAACCCAGACCCAAAGTCGGTTGAGTTAGACAAGGTTCCTTCTTGTCTCATCATTTCATCAAGGTGCAGGAACAACCCAGCATGTCTATGCCCCAAGGAAATTCAAAGCAAGGGGCTCCCACATGCTACATTTAGTGCTGATGCCCATCATCAGGAGAACTGTGAAAGGCTTCTTTAGATTTAGCGAGCTAAATGGAGTATATCAAGTTGAAGTGGTTTAGAAATGTTGCATTCAGTTTTTTGAGTAGGTGGTGGAAAGTGAGGAACTTAAAGATTAAGGCTTGAAAGGAAAAACCTATGAAGCCTTGCTTTTCAGTATAAAAAACAAACAAAACCTGCACACTCGGAGAGCTCAGAGCAGTGGACACAGCCGTGCTGTGACCCAGGGGCTGACCAGCTGAGGATGTCTCCATGTGCTATCCCCACACAAAATCCCCATCTCCATCCGAATGGGACACTGTGTGGAAAGCAGCAATGCACAGACCATCGAAACCCATCACTGCTGATAAACATCTAGTGTTGAGAAAAGATGCTGAGGCTGGGCAAAGGCCCGGTGATCAGTGTTGTATTGACACTGATGTGTGCTCTCTGCGCATCCAACTGCTCCCTTAGGAGGGAACCGGGCCTACAACATCTAGTGTCAGACCTACAGTTGAAAACGTGCTATTTACGCATCCAAATGCTCCCTTAGAACGGAACCAGGCCTACAACATACGGCCTGTTTGCGAATCTGATGTTGGGCCTATAGCAGCACTTACACTGTGCTATTTGCGCACCCAGCTGCTCCCAGAAGGGAACCGGGCCTACAGAGTACAGGCTGTTTGTGAACTTGGTGTCGGGCCTACAGCAACACTTCGTAGTTGGCATACCTGTTAAGCTGTAAGACCAGCCGCCCCTGGCCCCTCTAACCTCTGAGGACCGGCTGGAACACAAGGGGATTTGTCTCTTACTAGATTTACCCCCCCACTTCACGCAACACACTGGAACAACCACTAACTCTTCAGCTGCTCAGGAAAAAAAAATGGGTTAAAAGTTGATAAAGGTTGGACTAGATGATCCTTGAGGTCTCTTCCAACCTGGTGTTCTGTGATTCAAAGTACTGTATAAAATTCAGCTCTCCTTTAAAGCTTGGCCTGCTTGCTGTAATCCGCGCAGTTATTCTCCGGAATGTCACCTGAAATAACCAGTACATAAAATACGCTGCCTTTGTAGGTGTGTGTAAGAATGAAGGACAAGGTTTTACTTAGCGTTTCTATGTTGGGCAGAAATGGATGTGTTCCCTAAACTGAAGTAAGCACAGAATATCTTGAACGTAAAGGTTTAGTTCTTCTATTTTGTACTTCTCTAGCAAGGCCAGAGGTCTGAACCCTCCTGGGAAACACTGAGATTATTACCCAGAGTACAAAAAGATACTGAGTTTAGGGACAAAGTTCAGGACTCCTGGACTGTGGATGCAAGATTTGCAGTTCAAACTTGGTAGGTCTCAAGATTAAATGCTAGAAATAAGTATTTCTCAATTTGTGACAGGGATGAAAAACTGGTGAGCTCAATTTACCAGACCATTTCCTGCATCTCTAATCATTATGAGGGTATTAACTACTTGAGAACAGAATTAATAGTGCATTTAAGGTATCAAACAATGCTACAAGCAAGTCTCAGAGTATTTTATTCTTGGGTCAAAACAGTCAGGGAAAATATTGCTTTCAGCTGGAGCTGATTCACGGCCAGATGAGCGTGTGGGGCTGAGCACCCAGGTGTGAGCAATAGCACTGCAAATAACCCCCTAATATAACCCTCCTGTGGGATTCTCTTAGGCTTTGCCTGCTTGGAGAAACGTTCACGGTGAAGTCTCTGCGCTGTACAACAGCCAAGTCAAGGAATCAGCCCAAGCAAGCTTGGAGAGACTTCGTTCCTGGGAACTGTTGGTGCTCAAGTGTGAAGGGAAGATGCTCAGGTAAGTGCTGGACTAAATTCACTGTGAAGGTGTTGAAATACTCTGGTCTTGGTGGTGAGGGTGTTTCATGCTAAAGTGTTGGAAACCATGAGTGTAGTTTGGATGCTTAAACCTCAGAAAACTTCAAAACCAGAAGTGAGAGAAAGAGGCAGTAAGAGAAGGGACAAAAAAAGGAGGAAAGAAGTTAATTTCTTGTAGTATTCTAAAACTGGTTTCATAGTCACGGCCATTTTGCTGGTATGATTTCTTTCTGAAATGTTATTTCTAGAAAAAGAAAACCTACTTGTCTCTGTTGTTCTCCTTTTGTAGTTCTGTGCTTGAAAGTGCTCAGAAATGGTCTTTTAGTGCAACTATTTCAGTTGGGGTAGGGGTTTTTTTGATTGATGCTGTAGTGATGCTGCAGAAACATCATCTCATGTCTTTTGTCACTTGTGGGTCTGCTTGTGTGACTAGAGAACAACATGGGTATAGGAAAGTGGAGAATGATAAGGATTTAAGAACCTTCTTGGAAAGTTTGGCTCAGCTGCTTCTTGTTTCATTGAAGCGATTTGCGGGTCTCTAATGCATGTGAGGAGATGTGTGGCAGGGTGGGGCTCTGCTGTGCTGAAATTGGTCAGCAGTGCAGTGCTGCATCACGATAGCAAAGTCTGGGGGAGCATCCTGTCCTCCAGCAACTGGAAAAAAAGCAAAAACACAAAATGTGTTCAAGGTTCCAAAATCTCAATCGAGTGGGGACCAGAGTCGTGGGCAGGAAGTCAGGAGTCAGAGCCTAGTAAAGCCTATTAAGATGGAAAAAATGAAGTAATTCAGTACAGTAGGCTATTCAGATCTGCAAACGGTGAAGTCGGAAAAAGGCAAAAAGTACAGGGAGATTGAAATTCAGATGAAATTCAAGGGCCTCTGCGCAGCAGCTGTAGATCATGTCTGGCAAAGCAAGTGTTTATTTGGACAATAATACCCTTGAAGCCTCCTGATAAAACCATCTCCTTGCACTTCAATCCATAATAGTGCCAAAGGTTTCCTTATGTATTCCCTTCTACTGGGATGTAAACCAATCTGTGCTCCAGCATCGGGGCTGTCATTGTCTATGGAGAGCGGAAGGGGGGTATGAAAATTATTTCCCTTAAAGTGGGCAGGCAGAAAAAAAGGAGAGGGGAAAAAAAAAGGAAGGGTCAGTCTTTTGTTAATTTTTTTTATCCACATCTTTAATTATTTCCTTGGAAAAACAAACTAAGCGATGGATCCTGGGCTTCTGAGGAAACAACAGAGGAAGCAGCCTGTTTTCCAAAGCCCCCTTGCCATGTGGCTGCTGCTGCGTGCCTTTTGTCTCACCGGTTTCCTGAACATGGATGGAAAGTGTGTCCCTTTCATAATCCAGCTTCACTTCTCTGCCGCCTGCCCTCTCCCTCGCTTGCCTTTGTACAGTTGATAGGAGAAAGGAACCAGCTGCAAAAAAGCCTTTTCATGTCTATCACGCTCCTTGACCCCCCTTCAACACCTTCTCATGCCCATTGGGATTTTCATGATTTCTAATGTTACGTTATGGCAATCTCCTTCTGCTGAGCTTGATGGAAGTTTGGTCTTGGAGTAACAGCTGGCTACACAATCTTAGCACAGTTTTTAGGGAGAAAAAAAAAAGATTTCTGATCCATTTTTCTCCTCTGCTAAGCAGTTCAACTCAGGTTTCCCGAAATAGGACAACATAGAAACTGGTATTGAGTTTAAGACATAAATGAATTAAAACAAGTCTGGCTTTAAAATCCAGGCTTAAATATGGAAATTCATAAAACATGTGGATGAATATTAAGAACAAATTCCACACTGTACTTAACTGCCTTGTAAAGCACTAGGTGCCTTCAGTTCCTTGAAGCAATTGTAAAAAAACCCCAAAACCCCAACAAACCAACACAATCATAATTACAAAATCCTCATCTCATGGTGGAGGGGGAGAAAGATGAAAGAAGTCAAGGTACTGGATGCCAGAGAAGTGATTCTGTTCTGTAATTTGCTTTTAAGTTATGAGGCTTCTAGAGTAGACCAGATAATGCTGTTTTCTGGAGGAGGTGGAAAGAATAAA
>WEIS01063937.1:63999-74150 GCA_013389965.1 Todus mexicanus
TATTACAAATGATCGCTGGTGGTTCCTGGGACACCCAGCGAGTTGAGGATATTGAATGGGGCAGGATGTTTCTGGCTTCTTGAAAATATTTCCATCACATGTCTTTGTAGGTAATAGACAAATATACTTAAAGAACCACGGCCCCATCCAACTAAGCTGAGCAAAGACTGCTAAAATTTATTACATATTTCTCCTACCACAGTATTTCCATTTCTGTTACTGACAAAAATACTTTGATCTAGAAGGAGGAGAATATCCTTCCTTTTTCTAATCATCCACTGCTTTCTATCAAATTAGACTAAATCTAAAACAAGTAAGGGGAATAATTGTCCATTTTTTGTGGTGCTGATCATGTTGAGAGATTGTCATATTCCTCCTGCAATATCAGGTTTCTGGCTCTGAGGGGGACGACATTTGGGTTACTTGCATATTCCATCTGTACAGTATTTCTAAAAACCATTATTTTGCCAGTCTCATGGAAATAAAAGATCAAATCAACTACTGAGTTACAATCAATACAAGAACACACAAATAAAATGAAAGGATTCATCTCTACTTGGCCCAGAATTACCACTTTGGTATTAAAGCAGACACAGAAAAATCTGGTACTCCTGTCCAGGAGTTGGCCAAAACCAGGAGGAATCCACATAAAGTCTAGGACTTTTTTTAGCAATCCAAAATACACTAGAGACAAATAATCTGCAATTTTCACCTTCACATTGTTTGTGAATGGTGGATTTGGCCTTTGCAAATGTTAGCAAAACTTCTAGCATGTACACAGAATAATTCAGCAACAAAATTGGTCCCAACCATCATCAGAGCAGTGAGAAAACAAACACAAGTGGATTAACATAATTGCTTAATCAACAGCATTCAATGAAGGGCCTGCGAGTGTGCTGAATTAATCATCTCATTGTGAGGTGCATTATAAGTAATGAACATAATGAGAACTTTACACAGCTGGGAACTATTTTAATCCATTAACAAGCAAAATAAATAGGTCTAGAAAAATAACATTTTTTTTTTTTTACTCTAACTAGGCTTGGTACTGAATTTTGGGGTTAATTTGGAAAAATTGAAGGAGGAATCATATTCTAAACCTTCTGCCTCTGCAACTATGAATGACAACTCCCTTCACAGGCATATATTCCCTCAGTCAACATTACTAGATTCTAATTTCACTGGTCATTGTAATATTTTTCGTGAAATTGGTAGACTTTCCTTGAGAGCACCACTCAAAACCTTCTGCGTGTTGAATTGACAGGATACAGCCAAACAGTTCCATTAGGTGTCGTGATGTTGCTGAAGGTGAGAATCTGTGGGGAGGTTTAATACCATCTTTTCTTACTTGTATACATGTCTTAGTCCAGGTAGAAGGTTGGTGGCCTCCACCTTGACTCTTCTAAACTCAGGCAAAGCTGAATCATGAACGTTTTCGACATTGCGGTATTGTTTACATGGATTTCTTGGGAAAGGATAGATGGGGACAGAGAAAGCCCAGGGCAGGGGAAAAACCAGCAGAAGTCCAATTTCATATGCCTTAGGAGAGCACCGTTTGAAAATAAAAAAACACATCTGATCCACATTGTATATGTCTCCAAATGGTGGTGTCAGTTGAGGTCCCACAAATCCTCCTTTCACACCAGCTGTTGCCATTGAGGTCCTGCTAATTTGACTCAGCCCAATGTGCGGGAATTTATTATACTGTTTTTGAAAGTCTGACGTCTTCAAAGGAAATATTTATCCACAGTCATCACTGACCTGTGATGACTCAATCAATCGCAGACTGGCAAGAAAAACCAACTTACTCCAAGGGATTTAGGAGACAAAGTGCTCCCTTCTGGCTCTAACTAATACATCTCTGTTTTAGTCCTCAAGGGTCACTATTGCAGAACTATGCAACATCATCCCCCCCTTCCAGCTGGCTGCTATTTCACTAGATACTTGGTTAATAGCAAATATGCGGATATATAAAGCATATATAATACTCTAATTTTTTTTAAGCATGATTTTTCTCCTTGAAGAGCATTAAAATGAAGACAGAACACATTGAAACAGCATAAAACAAATAGTCACCAGCACGTTACGTGGTTTGGCAAAGATAGCCAAGGGAAATGTCTTATCTGTAGACATCCTCCTCCAAATCCAGGCTGTCTCCTTGGTGTGGTGTGTTAAATATGGCAAAAATCCTGAGCTGATCCTCAGACAACTGATAAGGAAAATGTCAGTGGGTTGTTTTTTTCCTCTTCCTGAAGTGGGATGTTCAGAAAAGGATGCTATCCAGTCTGGAAATGCTTGAGGAAAGTACTTAATGCACAAGCTTTGAAAGAAAACAGAATTACATCTTGATCACCATACTGATTTTCATTTGGCCACTGAAACCAGGAAGGAGGAAAGGATTTTCTTATTTGGGAGCAGTTGGCAAACAAAATTCCCAAATAACCAGCAGGCTAAAAATGGTTCTCAGTAACAAGTACTAACTCTTAGTAAAACACGTAATAATTATGAGGAAAATTGTCAATATTTCTCCTATTGGATATACATATATAGAGGGATTATCTTCTCAGAACATATTTATGGCTACTATAGTTAGTCTCCACTAAAGTTTGGACGATAAAATCATCCAAAGATTAAGTTGGATTTTTATAGTTTAACCTTCCCTAGAGCTGAGACAGGTCGTTTTGAATCACTTCATCGTTGACACAACTGAGCTTTGTGATTTGGCTTCCCATTCTAAAATGGAAAAAAAATTGTCTTTTCATTCAGGTTTGGGTGCTATTAGTTGGAAATGAGAGCGCAGAGCAGTTTATCATGGCGAGTAATCTCTGCTAAAGCAGTTTTTAGAAAAAGATGATCAGCTTAAAGGCTGATAAAAATGTAATTTTCCTACTGTAAAATAGGCTTACAAGTAGGCATCTGTGTTGGTAAACAAGCATAAAATGAAGGAATAAATAAAGATGGTAGTTAAGCGGGTATTTGTTTTGGAAGAGGACATGCTCTTCTTGCAGTCAAGAATAATATTCTCTGTGCACGTATTGCAGAATCTTTTGCTCTACCTGCAAACATGTTGCATGCACAACCCTTTCCATTACAATCCCCGTCTACAGCACAGACGCATCTCCCACCAAAACCAGTTTGCACGTAAGCTGCATTAATTACTGGGGACAAGTTGTTTGCAGCGTGCCAAACACAGGGTGTCTGTATTAAGAACAGAAGAGAGGCTCAAATTTTAGAAATCCTCTAAAAATGACTTTTCCTCTGGCTTTTGCAACCTCAGCACCTGAAACTCAAGTAACAAAAACTAGGTGTTAAATTTGGCAGTTGAACAACACTTTCTAATTCGCAGCCAACCTTGCAGCTTTAAAATTTGTTTTAATTTTATGTTAGAACAAAACTCAAAGCTGTCAAATATTCTCACAAAACAAAACGGTGTCAAACCATCTGTTTTGGGATGGAAAGAGACAGGTTTGAAACGCTGTATTTTATTTCAGAGTGACTGGAAAGGCAAGGCCAACTTTTTTTTTTCCCCCATAAAGATTTTAATTAAACTACAATGTCCTTCCTAAATATTTAGACTTGGCAAACTGGGGTATTTTGGTAAGAGGACATACAGTGAGCAAGTATCTAATAGTCCCTAGAACTTTATTCTAAAAATCATGGTGAAGTTAATGTGCAATGCGTGGAGCTTCCCACACTTAGTTATACTTGTGCATCTTTCCACAAGTAGGTTTTCTGTCCAGAAGTATCTGAGAATAACTATTGTCTTAAAGCTGCACACCTGCTGAGCTGGGCTAAAGCATTTTACATAATTAAATCTTAATGCTCTTTTATTTAAACATAATAGGAAAAGAGGAAACATGCCTGTAGAGTAGCTGCTGCACTTTCTTCTTATGTACGGCGAAGAACCAAAAGGTGGTTAGCCCAGATTTTGCTGGTCATCTTTCTATGTGGCGCTCTCAGGTTAAATCTTGTGAAACTCAAGATTCTTCCCCTGGAGAGCAAATGTTGAAATGGTCTCACCAGAGACAGCATCTGAAAACCATAGTTACTGTAAAGGTAAAAGATACAATAGAGCAATATTCAGGTATCATTTATGATGGGGAGCAATGTCTAGAAAACTGAACAGGGATAGTTTCTTTCAATCGTTCATGTGTCCCCTCTACAAGACCCAGCTGTCATCTCCACAGCCACCACAAAACTTGGTGGAGGCTCTGCCAGAGAACCAAGGCAGCCTGTGGAGTAACAGGGAAAGACAGGGCTGCCCTCAAGATATCTTCTTGTACTGATGTTCTGACAGAGGTCTCAGAACTGCCTTCCTTCTGCTGGGCCTGTACCTGGGGTGGCAGGTCAGTCCAGTCCATGGGATGCGTCTGGAGGCTGCTGGACCACTTTCAAACTCATTTGGTTTCTGCAAATGCTGGAGCACTCCTGCATGTGAGCCTTTCAGAGTCACAGTTAACTGGGGCCCAGCATGCTAACAGGAAACTGCTGCCAAGATGTTAATATTTTCTTAACGTTCTTCTGCAAGGCTGAGAGATACTTGCTCGTGATTTGGTTGTGCTCTTACTGATGACTAGAAAGGGGCTGCGCTGCATATTTCTTGCATGAAGGCTTCTACATGGCTACACTCTCTTGGAAACCTTTGTAATAAAAAGACTCCTCAGCTCTTCTTAGCCCCTTTCCTCTCTATTTATTCCCCCTTCCTCCAGTAGACTTGTGGTGCTTTATCTCAATGCTGGGGCTGTGCCTGATGAGGCATCTCAGAAGGTCCTTCCTTTCTGGCCCATGTTCGTGTTGGTGAAAAACATGCCTCTCCCAGGCCTTTGAGCTGAGCTGAAGGCGGATATGAAGTCAACAAGTATAATGTGAAAATAAATAAAAATCCAGTTCAAACAAACCACTTGCCTCAGTAAATAGCTCCTGGCCCCCTTTCAGGACTGCCCAGCAAATCTTCTTAGCTATCTTGTTTTCAAACAGCTTGAAGGCCTAATCCTTCAAAGCTTACCTTGTTTTGGAGCACTTAATTTAGCTCGCACAGAAATTACTCAGATATTATTGTGTATCGATGATTCATGATGGCCCTGCTGGAAAATGAAAGCTAAGGAGTCTAATCAATAAAATAATTTAGTCTCTTTGAACTAGTTCCAGGTCAATTTTTCTTGGCAGTTTTTTCACTTCCTGAATTGTACTGACCAAAACCATGAATAATGATCTAAAATTACACAATATACAGAAACCATCTGTTAGATAGAAACTGGAAGGGTGATGTCATCAGGCTACTTCTAATCTGAAGCTTGTCTGTTGCCAGTGATGATGTCACAGGCTTGGCAAGTCACTGGTTGAGTTGGTTAAGTATGAGTAGCAATGTGATTTTTCTCCCAGTTTCTATGAGAAGGATTCCCATGTGCTCATTATCTATAGAAGAAATGGAAGGACTGTGTGCTTACATAATTTATCCTACCTGTAAGACAGTGGTGTTAATGGGACCATAGTTTGTTTAGAGCCAGGTCATCAACAAACCAGAGCCAGACCAGAGTGCCTTGGACTTGCACGATGTTCTCCCTTACAGATTTCTTCCTGATCTCTCAGCTCCTCAAGCCAGTTGGTTCTAGCTGACTAGCCTGGTTAGGTGTGTTTCAGACAAGTCAGATGCATACAGAAGTAACTGCCAGTTCCAGATGGTGTCCTGGATGTTCTGGTTTAATTCCAGTGAAAGCTCCATCTGGCCTCATAGACTGGATCAGGTCCAGTCACACTGAGGATAACAGCAAAATTCCGTAGACTTGAAATGCAGTGAGCATTCTGGGTTGAAATTCTTTCCTCATCTAAATGATAATGTAAAAGGACATGGTAAACTGGAGCCAGAGCTTATCCACCAGGAGTTTTTGACTGACAGTATTCATTGGCAGCTGCTTCAAGGGAGGATTACGGACTTCCATAGGATGTAGAACCATAGAATAATTTGTCCATATAGCAGGTCTCGGTCTGATCTCAGCTGGAGGCTGTAGTGAGGACTGAAGCGTGAAGCTTACTGCCCATCTCCACTGTTAATTATCTCCACCTTGGCATGTGTTTGAAATGATTGTTTCCTCTGATTGTTCTTCCTTCCTGAATGTCAGAGCTGGTGTCTCCTACCACCTAATTGTGCTCAGTCAAATGGCAGTGAATTATTTTCACTTCATCTTTGCTGTAACTGAACCTGAAAACCAATCTCTTTGTGGCTTCTCAGAGAGAACACCAGCATGTCAATTTTCAGAATATAAGAAATTGTTAGTGTTTGGTGTTTCACATTCTCCTAAAATAATCTGCAAAATATCTGTGTTTCATTTAAACTTCGTATAAAATTTCACTTAATCTGTGCTTGTTTATCGATATGGATAATTTAATTGCTCTAAGTGCCTGAAAATAGATTTCTAGTTAGATGGAAATCTGTAAACACTCAAGTTTCTTATTTTAACATTATTTTCATTCTGCCTTCAGAGCTTCATGAGATAATAAAATGTTAGTTTTTCTTTCTAAATGCCACAGCTCTATGCAGATCACTTTTAAGGAAAACTAAGTCAAGAAATTCCTACGTTCTGTTTTTAAACCTAAAGCAACTACTTCGGATTTGCAAGTACAAGTTCCCATCAGTGTATATATACAACAAATTGTCCCACAAACTTGCTGGGTTTTACTGAAAAAATATCTGGAAGTGTATTCAATGAGTTTCATGTTGTTTTGAATGAATTCAAATAGGAATCCATGCACAGTCACTTTTACATAGACAGATTTTACATCTTCCGAGCTGGCCACTGTCACAATGTGAGGTATTTTTGCTGCCTTTACAAAGCAGCAAGTAATAACTTCTGTGAGGTGAGAAGGTGTTTCCTAACTGATGGCATAATTCTATGGCCCCAAAATGTATGCTGCAGATATCTCTGAATGGCAATGAATTGCATCTGACTGTACAGAGCCAACCTCATTATTCCTCATTTTAAAGGGCAAGGAAGAATTAAAAAGGTCAATCTTGAATCAAAAAGAAAAGTAGGGCTGTACTTTCTTCCCTGAAGGAATCAGCATTTGCAAATGTTTAGCAAGCTCAGTAGTAAATTCACCATTTTCTGCGTACCCTGCTAAAGCCCAGAAGCATCTAACCTAAGAGCTTGCCACTGAATCAAGGCTTTTGTTAAAGTCCTGTTGATGGAAATCCGTGCTCCCACTGCCCCAGCTTACTAGATCTCCGTGGCAACCGCACAGTTGATGCCTGCCCAATATTTTCATTGGCAGTCCATCAAAGCTTTTGAGAATGTGCAAAGTTTGGGGCACGAGAGGCGATCCGTGCTGCCTCCAGATACCGGGACCCGTGGTGCTTTGTTACGGGAAGTCGCTGGCTCTATTTGGGACGCCAGTTTGGTCAGTGAGGCTTTTCTTTACCTTCTCTTACTGCTGTTTAGCGTGTATCCTTTGTAGAGGGTTTGATATAGTTTGGTTTTTACCTGAACACTGAAAAATGCTTGGAAAAGAAATATCAGGTTTTCCTCCTGGAGCTCCCCAAAGCTCCCAGTCCCTGATTTCCACCCAGTTTCTATCAAAAGATCAGTACAGCGAATCTTGCTGAGAGATATATCCCTAGGGGATGACAATAGCAAACCCTGTCAAGTACCTTTGTAATTTAATGAAATTTTGACAAATGAAAGCGGCCGTCTGTTTACAAAACAACTTTATCTGACATTCACACATTCACATGTTGCTTTGGCTTAGATGAGAGATACCCTGGAAGGATACTTACATTACAACAACCAAACTGTGTCAACAGGCTTGTGTTACATCGGCAATACCGGATCAGATTGGAAAAGAACCTTGACTAGGAAGGAAGCCCGGATTTGTTTTAAAGTCTGGCAAATTTGAAAGACCCGCTTTAACAGGAGTAGAATAATAAATACCTTTCAAGCATACTATCCATTTAAGGGATACTGTCAAGTTGATTTAGGCCCCAAATTTAGGTTTTTGAAAATGAAAAAAGAAAAACTGGGGGGTTTTTTTACAAGGTAAAATTGTTTCTTTTATCAAATATTTAGACTCAGATTCTCCAACAGCTTTTCCTAGACACAGTTGACATTCTGTGTGTGAATAAACCCATTTTGTTCAGTGAGGTTCCTCAGGCAGGTAAAGTTTAGATTTTACATATTTGGCCTTAATGTTTCAGTGCTAAGTAGGAGCTGGTAATATTCGAGAAAGTGGGTCATAAACCTGTTGATTTGTAATGTCAAACTGATGGATACTTACAAATACTGCAGCTTGCTAATGTCCCCAGTGCTGATGAGTAGTTCTGGATGTTAAAATGAAGTACCGATAACGAGCTATTGATTAATTAAACCAAACCCCTACCCTGACTGCAAACACTCCCCTAATGAAGATCATTTGACTATTCCTCCTAATGGAGACAGCAGCAGAGAACATTATTCTCCTTCTGGTGTTTTTTCTTTCTTTCTAAAGAACTTTTATCTTGCTTTCTGCCACCCAGAAAAAAAAAAAGGAGGGGGGGGAAGGAGATGAAAATGCTCATCTTAATTTCCCTTTTTGGAGGAGGGGAGGGAAATATCCATCTATAAATCTGTAGCCCATTCGGGACTTCAAATGCTTCACTTATCTGGTATTGTAAACTTGGAGCTGTAGAGTAATACTCACCAGACAAGTCATAAATCATGACTAAAGACAGGTGCAATAAATACCAGTGTCAAAAAGTTACAAAGTAAAATTATATTGTTTTGACAAGGTGTCCAGATGCGTTGACAACAGAGTAAGTAAATGGTCTTTCTCTGAGGGTCTGTACTAGCACAGAGGAGGCTGAGGAAGAAAAAAAAGAATCTAAAAGACCCAAGAAAAATAACCCGAAAGCTTAAAAGCTTATCATGAAAACTATAACTACTGCACAACACCTATGAGCACATTAATTTTCTGCACGACGCCTCCTCTTCTTTCTCTAGCAATCTATCTCAATAGAGTGCATCTCCTTCTAGGAATTTCTTTTTCTCTAGGTTGCTTTGCTATTTTAGGCAAACGGTGATTGATAAAACTAGTTCTTTTTTGCAGTGCTCGATATCCACATATATTCTGTTTAACTGGATATTTCTAGCACTGCAATAGCATTTGAGTAGCTTTACTATATTTAATGTTACTGTTTCTCATCACGAGGTGAGCTCTACATGTGAAAAGTTGGGACAGAAAATCCTTATTCAAGAATTCAGCTGGGTGCTTCAGTATTGTTCTGAATAGACTCAGAGATGCTCTCAAGTTTTATGTTAATGTGGGGGCTTTCAAGATTTTCTGAACTTAGACCAGAAAATTCAATTTCCAGTTTGAGATGTTATACATTTTGTGAAAGATCAGGGAGGAGGTTAATATGGAAGGCCTGTCTTTCAGAACCTGGCCAACTGCCCCAGCCATGAAACCACCCCTAATTCCTTGCTTACATGTGACCCTGCTCATGTTGCCAATAGACACGCCAGGTTCTTGGATCTTTTGTTTTCTGTAGCTTCTATGTATTTGGTAGAACTCTTTTGTGACTTTTTCAAGAGTATTCTTGCTGAACTCCAGCAACAGTTTTGGAATTAACCTTGTGATATCCCTGGAATTTTTTTTGCTGCTTGTATTTTACTTTTTGACACCTAAAAGCCTCAGGAGTAGAACTCACTTCTTGCAAGAGATGAGTACTAAAAGTCTTCACATAGTATATTAATTGGTGGAAATAATCTAGTGGGACTTCACCAGGAGCTGCTTGAGCTCTGTCTTGTAGCTGAACTAGCAGAGCCTCCTCCTGAGAAGTTTGGTGTGTTACATCAGGTGCAGCTTCCTACCAACACAGTTAAACTTTGTTTCATTCCCAGATTTAGTGGGTGTATTTGCACATGCCTTGCCATTTTTCCAAACATATACCAATTCACGCAGATAAATTCCAGTGGCAGAATCTTAATATCGAAAGCAAACCTCGGTATTTCTGCTCCGGTGAAACTTCCGCAGTGTTTACGAGAAGTTTGGCCTGTGAAAGGATGATGCGATGCTGCTTTTGACTCTAAAAGCCAGGTGGTGCTGTAGATATGGTGGTAGAACTGTTGAGGCTCGGGCTGCCAGGCCAGACATCAGCACCCTGTAAAAACCAAGCCAATATG
>WEIS01063945.1:0-11154 GCA_013389965.1 Todus mexicanus
CCCGCCCCTGCTCCTTAAGCCTTTGCTCCTCACTCCTTCCAAGAACAAATGCAGCACAGGGGGAAAGAAAAAAAAAAGAAGAAGCAGAAAAACAACAAACCACACCACACGAGGGAGGGGAGGAGTGGAAGAAAGCTAAAAAAGGAAAAAAAAAATCAAATAAAATAAAAGGTAATCCTCAGCCACTTTGCCCCTCTGGGGGCTGCTCTGGGCCAGATTAAAGGTCCGGTGTGAAACCATTCTGCTATTCAGATGCGATAAGCAGGATTTACAAGCAAAGAGAAAGAGAGAAAAGAATGGGCGAGAGGAGAAAAGGAGAATTATTTGTGTCTCTTAATACTTGTTAAGCACTTCTCTTTTGCTAGACCAGACAAGACACAGCTCTGCTCAAAGTCCATGCACAATCCTGCCTGCTTGTCCAACACCACCCCCCTCCCTCCCTGCTCCCCTCCCTCCTCGCCTTCCACTTTGGTTTGCTTTGCCCCTACCCCCATCCAAAGCGAGCAGGCAACACTTTGTTGCTACTGAGCTGAAATTGGTCTCCTCTCTGAGCGGCACACAAAGAGAATGGCAATTAACCTTCCTGTTCCCTGGTGACAGCGATCTAATCAGCACTGCGCCCGGGCTTGGGCCAGCAGCTCAAAGGCAACAGCCTTTGTGCAGAGGTTGGGTGGCGTGGGGAGCTGGGGAGGCTTTCGGCCGTGCCCTACATCAAGGATGGGGTGAGTGCTCCATGGGCAATCAACTTGGATAATCTCAGGCCAACCAGTGGAAGATGGCAAGGAAAAGTCTTCAGCCAGTGTGGTGAGGAGGCCTTGGCGGCTGCTGGTGGTGTGGAGTGGGGCCACCACCCCCTGTAAGAAGTCAGACGTGTGGATATGGTGCTGAGTGACGTGGTTTAGTGCTGGACTTGGCAGCGATGGGTTAATGATTGGACTCTATGATTTTCAAGGTCTTTTCCAACCTAAATGATTCTATGATTCTAAATAAGACAGGGACCTGGTGGAGCGGGACCAGAAGAGGCCACAGAAATGTGAGGGCTGGAACCCCTCTGCTGGGAGGCCAGGCTGGGAGAGCTGGGGAGGTTCAGCCTGGAGAAGAGAAGGCTCTGCACAGACCTTCTGGGGGCCTTGCAGGGCTTGAAGGGGCCTGGCAGAAAGATGGGGACAGACTTTGGAGCAGGGCCTGTGGGGACAGGACAAGGGGGATGGGTTGGAACTGGCAGAGGGAGATTTAGACTAGAGAGAAGGAAGGAATTGTTGGTGCTGAGGGTGGTGAGACCCTGGTCNTCTTCTATTGGCCTTCTCCAGAGCCTGGCACACCTCAGGGGAGGTTAGCATCACCCAGTCGCAGAGCTTTCTAATCCAAGAAGGTGCCAACACCCGCAGCTTTCTAACTTGCCTAGGGGCCTCCTTGCTCAGGTTTAGCCCTTTCGAGCCCCAAGCCAGGAGGAAAGGAGTTGATTGAGGGAATCTTCCTCCTGAGCTCACCTAGGGCCAACCATTAGGAAGGTGCTCAAGCCCCGCTCTCTGTTCTGCAGCGCTTCGGGGGATGATTGCATCTAGCTCAGACAGATAGGCGCAAACATCTCAATTACACCTAAGAAGGAGCGTAATTGAGCCTAAATTGATTCAAACTGAGGCAATTAAAGCAAAACTCAGCTCCCCGCTGGGAAGCAAAAGGCGCGGCTTATTTTTAACTCATAACCATAACAACAACAAAAAAATCATCATTACAGGGCAGGATAACACCCCTCGCCTTCTTGCAGGCCGAGCTAACCAGGCTCACCGCCCTTCAGCACCCACCCTCACCCCGGAGGGTTTCGGGTGGAGGGGGCGTGGAGGGGCCGTTCAGCACCATGGTCAGCGGCAGGATCGGGCCCTCCCCGCCTATAACGCCCCCCCAACCCAACCCAACCCAACCCAATGGTTCTCCTGACCCAAGAGCTGCCAGCCTGGCCTTCTGCCTCCTTCTCCTCCTCCTCCTCTTAGAATCATAGAATCATAGAATAATAAAGCCTGGAAGAGACCTCTTGGATCATCAAGTCCAACCTATGACCTACCACCACCACTCAGCTAAACTCTGCCACTAAGTGCAGCATCCAGTCTGGCCTTAAACACCTCCAGGGATGGTGACTCCACCACCTCCCTGGGCAGCCCATCCCAGGGTTTTATCCTCCTTTCTGTGAGGAAGAGCTTCCAAATATCCAACCTAAACCTCCCCTGGTGCAGCTTCAGGCTGTGCTCTCTCTTCCTCTCCGTTAAGCCAGCAGCAGCCCAAGCACACGTCGGGCAGCAGCTCCTCGCGCTGCTTCGCCCCGTATCGCCATCATCGCAAAGGGTGCCGCAAAGGGTGGCTTTGGGAGGATGCTTCTCGCGTTGGTGGTTTGGTGGAGACCCGGAGCAGCATCGCTCTGCACAGAGAGCAAACAAGGAGCATCAATTAGAAGTAATTACCACCCCCTTCCCGTAACTTAAGAGGCTAATATTAGGCTTCATTTTTAAGAAAGGTAATTTGACGGCCATAAATTACAATTATAAAAACTTCATTAGAGTCGGTAGCAATCCATCCACCATTGTTCTAATTACACACTGTAGGAGTAATGAATGCTAATGGTTTAATGTACAATAATTACCACAATTGAAAAATAATAATAATACAGAACAACCTCAGTTATCCAAATGTCATGGGAGACGTGGAATGGGTTGGGGTAATCACGGTTTCAGATAATTGAGGGGCTCTTCAGCATGATTAATAGGTGATGTGACCTCTGCGTAGGGAATGAGGAGTTTTAAATGAATGCAGTGTGGTCAAGTGAGGTAAAGCGCTGTGCAGGGCTGGGGGGTGGGGGGAACAGGCATCTTCCTTCTTAGCTTTGAATTTTACTGGATGTTTTTGAGCTGACGTAAATTTATTGGGTTTGTAACTGAACTGTGCCACCTCCTGATGATTTTCAGGTGTGGTAGGCAGGGTTTAAGGCAGAAATACAAGTCTGTGCTTGACACGCTGGGCAGAGCACAAGAGGCAATTTCAGCCCCTTGCAGTACAGCAACGCCACTGAATCGCAGGACGTTTCAGGTAGGATGAGATCTCAGGAGGTCTCTAATCCAAGCTCCTGTTTGAAGCAATTCCAACACTGTACTCAGACCATTTTTTTTTCAGAGATTGATCCTGCCAGTTCTTGAACCTCTAAGGGTGAGGATCCCATGATTTCCTTTGGCCCCTATTCCACTGCTCATTGATTTCCACAGTGGATTTTATTTCCTTATATCCCATAAGATCCTTCCCTGCCTCAGTTTATACCCATCTCCTCTCCTGTCATACACCCCAACAAAGAGCCTGAACACCCCCACTTTCCATGGCCTCTCCTCCCTCCAGCCCCCTGAGCATCTTAACATCCCTCTGCTGAACTCACACCCATTTATCTGCATCTTTCTTTCACTTATTTATTTATCGCCAGTTTTACTCCACCCCAGGGGCAAGGTTTTGCATTTGTCCCTGTTAAATTCCACATTTTCCTCCCGCCAATTTCTCCAGCCCATCCAGATCCCTCTGAAAGGCTGCCCTGACCTATGACAGGATGAAATCCACCATCACCCAGAAACTTGATGAGGAGCATCCCACCTCATCCCTCAGGTCTCATACTGCACAGGATGAACATACGAAGCAGGAGAGGTCTCGGGACAGCTCCCACAATAACTCTGCCTGTAACATAAGATAAAGGTGAAACAAAGAGATTGACCCCAGTAAACATTCCTCTGAGTGAGTTGCTCAGTTTACTTCTGCATTTGATCCTGTTCAGAGGAACTTCTCTTGTAAATAAACCTGTGGGATTTGCTACGTTATCCTCCAGCTGCAGGTTGAAATCTGTCAGCTGGATGAGTTGCCTTGCCAGGTCACTCCGTCACCCCAGCTTTGCTTAGGCAGGGACACAAAGTCAACCCAAAACAGTTTCAGCATCTGCTTTTCTACAAGCAGTGTGTGACCAGGTCCTCTCACCAAGATCTTGCACAGGAGGAATGGGTTTGTCCTAGGAGATCTGCTTGCTCTCTCCCCTTCCTCAGATACAGGCTGCACGAGGAATATGGAAAGCGTTATGGCCTACAGAATGTGATGAGACAAAAAAGAAATCGAGTCTGCAGAGAGGAGAACAAAGTAAGTCTGTTGTGTCAGGAAGCAGAAAGCAAATACTGAAAAAACAGAACCACAGATCACCATAAAGTGAGGCTCAAAGCTCCTTAGGGTTGATACAAGCTGAGCATCGAAGCAGAACCCTGATGGGGTGTTCATAAAGTTGAAGCGTGACCTGAAGAGCTTCACTGGTTCTGCCCTTAACACCCTGAGCATGTTCCCATGTCCAGGTGCTCCCCACATACCTGGGTGCTACTACAGGGACTTGGTGCTTCTGAGCTTTGTTGCTTGGTATGAAAGACCAAGAGGCTTGCATGTCATTTTAAAAGCTCAGGTTTAGACTTCTTTATTCTTGCCTTGATAAGCAGCCTGATAGGAAGGGAAATATTGGGAGAAATCAGAATTTCCAAGTCATTTGTTAGAAGGTGCCACCCAACCACCCCAGAACCTTTTCTAGCCTTGACCAAAGTCTCATGACTAAAGCAACTTGAAAAGCTTTCTGAAACATCCTGAAAGAAACAACAAGCCAGAATTGAGAAATTATCAGGCTTTAGGCTCTTATTCCCTGTCAGCATCCTGGCTGACACTACAAAATGCCAAACAGCTCACTCACACTGTGTAACACCTCTTGGAGCAGCCCGAGTTCAGGCATCATTTCCCACAGACCTACAACCAGCCCAGCTTCTGTAGGACATCTCTAGAGTCTAAAAGCAGATCCCATCCATGTCCCACAGCCTGATTAGAAACAAGGAATTCATGATATGCTTCCTCTTTAATAGGATCCCAATTTACAAGAATGCAGATAATATATCAATGGAAATTAACTTCACACTTTCCTTACTCTGGCAGGTTGAGCTGCAGGTGAGTGCAATGTAATTAAGAAATTAAAAGGTAATTTCCACATATGCTTTCTGTTAATCTCACTCGGCAATCATTTAATTTACAGCAGGGGACTGGCAAGGAGGCAAGCCAAAATAAATAAGAGAATACTACGTTTAATCGCTCAGCGGAATGGTAATGGAATGCAGTGGGATCTGTGCGAAGCCGGCAGGGAGGGGTGCGGTGACCCCCCGGTGCTGCTAATTGAAAGCAAGGCTTGTTTTAATTTCACTTCCACAAGAGTTCAAATTTTTAGCCACTGCCACCAAATTTCCTCAAGTTCTGATTATTTTCTTTTTCTTAAAAAAGTTAGCTTTAAAAAAAGTCCCTCTTGAAAACCGTCATTCTATTTTCTGTAATTGTATTTATGGTACCTGGCTATTTTGACTTCTTGGTCCCCACAGAAGAGTGAGAGGTTCCTTCTGGATCATTGAACCTTTTCCCATTCTCTTCCCATTCCCAGCAGCTGGGATGTCCAGAGCAGTTAAGCAGAAGTAACATTACACTGGGGAAACTGAGGCAAAGAGTGCTCAAAAGGAAAGCTTCTCAGTGCCTTCAGCCTACAGCCCTGACCACAGCCAGCCCCCAGGGAAAGACGACTCGTGGGCTACCAGCTGGAGAGCACAGCTCTGCCATGGGGTGGTCCAGGTCAAGGAGGGCAGATAAACTCCCAGGTCTGCAGAGATTTGCTGCTGCGTGACCCCCACTGCCAGTGCAACTGCTGGACCCCTCGGGAAGGGTGCTCAGCCCCAGGGCTCCCATGTCACGCAGCACCTGGGGATAGCCGTAGGATGAGGCTGAGCATCCCCCGTGATACACCTTGTCCAGCCTGGATGAGTGAGAGAGCACAGATTGGTGCCAAGGACTCACTTGGTGGTTCTCTTCCCCTGCCAGTTCTCCTGCTTGGGATGAAGCGCTGCCAGACTGCCCTGACCTTGCTTGGAGCTGGGGGGACTGGGGTGAAACCAGCAGGTTTGAGCTTTCCAAACAGAGGTGCTCTCGCTCAGCTGAAGCCCAGGGCACTGAAGGGGAGGGAGTGAGAAGCCCCCCAGGAATTGCACACGCCCAGCTTGCAGGGGCTTCCAGGGTGTCCCAAGCCACACTTCCTAAAGCCCTTGGCTCCTTCTCTTGAAAGTTACACCAAACCTAAAGGGGGCTGCTCCAGAGCACCCAGGCACGTCAGAGAGGGCGATTCTCCTCCTCCACACCACACACAGAGTTCCCTGGTACCTTGCCGAGCTTCAGGTGCCCCAGGCGAGGATGCAGGGGAGAGGATTTGGGCTCGGCATCTGCACTGTGGGAACACCTGGAGCCATGCATGCCAGAGCCTGCCTCAATAGAGGCAGGAGAGCCAGCCCCAGGGCCTCAGCAGGGGATGCTCTTCATGCAACTCCGGCTTTTTGTTCCAAAACCTGAGCCAGTGGGCAGGGGGGGGAATGCTTCCCACCTCCCTGCTGGAGCCCTCTCCACTCCTCTGCTCTCTGTGTCCCCCCCATGTAGCAGCTGAGATGCTTCCTCTCATTCCCTGGGGTCCCAGAAGCATTCATATGGGAGCTTAATCCTCCAGAGACATGGGGACACAGGGATTACTGGCCAACCTGGAGAGATGGGGCCCACCTCCCCTCGGAGCAATTGGGCTGCCAAGGCAGTGATACAGCCACGGGCCCACCCAAACCCTTCTGGAGACATTGTGTCCATCGGGGCCAAGCAGGCTGGCAAGGGCGAAAGCATAGACCTGCTCCTGCCTGGCAGAGGGACTTTGGTGGCTGCTGTGACACCCCTGAATGGGACCGCGTTATGCCCCGTCAATAATTTATCTGGTGGGTTGCAGCCTGCCTCTGTTGGAGGGATTATTCCCAATGTGTAGGGAGGTTATATTTGCCCTCTTCAAGCAGCTCTAGAAATGGTCAAATAATATTTGCCCAGCAAATTGTTAAACGGCAATTCTTCTGTCACTCACTGAGTAAATTATTCACTGAGCACTTGTTTACTCCCTGCCTGCTCCCTGCCTGCTGGTTGCCTGCAGTGCAGGCAGGAGGGCACCTGAGCAAACAGGCAAGGAGGTGTGGATATGCCCGAGCCCCCAAAGTCCATCTGGGCTCTGTGCTTCCTTTGGGCTTGGGATGGTGAAGAGCTGCTGGGCAGCATGTTCAGGTCTGGGATTCGGTGCTTGTCGCAGTAGAGGAGGGTTCGTGGTGCAGACACCGATATGAGGGACTGATGGGGGATGCTGCTGGAGCTTCCAGCAAGCTGGCAGAGGTGCCCACAGGGTGTTCACGCTAGCACACTACACCCACGTATGTCCTGAGTCTGCTCCTGCTGCCCCTGGTTTTCAGTGACTGAAATACCCAGAGCATGTCCCTCCTGTCCAAAGTCATCCACCTCCTCCCAAAGTCATCCTCCAGCCACGCACCCACCTCCCTCCTGGATGGGGCCACCAGCCACATCTTCACACCAAAATGAGCCTTTACACCTTCTTCTGCCCGTCACGGTCTGTGCACCACCTGCTTTTCCAGGACCAGCTGCCAGCATCCATCACAGTCCCCTTCAGAGAACCAAAATCCCTCACTTTTCATTTCCCCTTTTCCCTTTTACCCTTTTCCTTCCCCTTTCTCTTTTTCCTTTTCCTTTTCCTTATTCCCTTCCCTTCCTCTCCCTTCTCTACACGCGTGTGCACACACACATACATGCACACACANTCGTGTGCACACACGCAAACATGTGCACACACACACATACATGCACACACACACACATACATGCACACACACACGTTCACATGTACACACGCGTGTGCACACCCCTCGCCTCCAGCCCAGCACTGCCGTTCTCAGGTTGTATTTCATATGCATGGCCTGGGATGGGCCAGGCTCTCCAGCCGGTAATTCGCTGATTGGAAAATGTTCCAGGGAAGGGGCTTGAGGACTGAGAGGCAGGAGTGAAGAGGGGGGAGCCAAGGCAGCGGGGGGAGCCGGGAGGGATGAGATGGGAGTTCTCAGACCGCGAGTCCTAATACTAAGCATGTGGCCATATATTATTTTAATAAAGCCAGCACATCCTGCACTCACGACAGCTGCTGTTCCCTTTCTCTCATCCTGTGAATCTCATTTATTCCTCATTAGCAAAATCACCTGTTTGTCAAATAGGGACAGAGCTGTAAGACATTAAATTGCGCAAAGGCTGGCGGGGGCCTGGGGAGCGCAGGGAAGAGCGGGAGGGAGGAGAGCCAGGCAGCCCGGCTCCTGCGAGCAGATTGAAGCCAGAACTTGACGAAGATCTCTTGAAGGTTGAGACAGAAATGAAGATTTGCGGGAATGGATCCTGCAGCATCTTCAAGTGCTCTCTCTTTATTTTTCCTACCCTGTTCTCAGCATCCTGGGAAACGGTGCTTAGCACAGCAAAGTGCTTGGGGCGGGCGCTCAGCACCTGCGTGCAGGAAGGTTCAGATACACCCAACCCATGGTCACTCATTGCCTCCTGAGCAGCAAATAATTGAAACCCGTGGTCACCCTTCAGCAAACAATTTCCCCTTTCAGAAGAGGTTGGGTACAAAATTTCCTCTGATTCACTTTTCTTGGTTGGGGTTTTCTTTGAATTGAGCAAAGACATTGGTGGGACTGACCTGCTCTTTTAAAGAACCGGGGTTTTGATGAATCAGGATTTTCTACTAACGTTTAAAAAAAAAATAAAAAAATCCCTAGACTGAACTAAATTAAGTCTCTGCCGCCCCGCCAGCCTGGCAATGGAGTCTTTTTCTGCTGGTTTTGCAGCTTACTCGATGCTTTTCCTAATGCCAGCCCTGGCTTTTCCTTTTATCAGTTGACTGACACGAGGGGAAACAGCTGGCTGCAAATCAAGCTTTTCTGGTTTGCTGAAATTCTCCCTGTTTTGGGGAGATTTGGAGTTTGGGTTCGAATTGGATCCAACCCAACCATGTGTGCGTGAAAGATACAGAGAGAAACTTGGGGAGATCTCAATCCTCTGCCCTCCCGCATGGCTTTGGTGTTCCTACCTCCCTCCTTGTCAAAAACTGGGGGGAAAGACCTGGGCGGCAGCTCCCGTGTCTCCAGCCTCTTCAGGAAACCCTGAAACTCCACTTCTTTTTTTTCCCCCAGGAGGCTATTTTGCATTTTGGAAAACCCCAGCTAAGGTGGGAGGGTTTGATCCCAGCGAGGTGGAGCTCAGGGATGGACCATGGGAGCCTCTGACCACAGCCAAGGTCCTTCAGAGCGGATGACTGCCTCTGTCCCCTAGTCAGGGGAAGCCGGTCTGGGTGCTGCAACAGGAGTCGCTATCTCTTGGGAAGGTGATATTTAAATGAGGGAAATTAAAGCTTAGGAGGTGAAGGAAAAGATCACGTCTGCACATTCTTTCTACTTTATTTTTTCCTACTTAGCCTCTTTCCTCCTCCATTACTTTTTTGACTTATTCTCACCATCCCTCCCTTTTCTTCATCATCTTGTTTTTCCTCATGTTTCCCTTCCCCAGGAGGCTTTCCTCTACCCCCCTCCACATTCTTCTACCCATTTCCCCATTGACCTCCTCTCCTCACCTCTCCATCTTCCCTCTGCTATCGAAACCCTTCCTCCCCACCCTCTGCACACCTCACAACCTCTTTGTATCTCGGAGAACATGCATGAGGACACCCAGCATCCCAGCGCTGTGGCCCACAAGTCCAAAAGCACCAAGCCCAGCTCACTTCACAGCCCAGTCCTTTAAGGAACCCTCCATAACCTGCCTCCAGACTGGGGGGACAACAGCAACCTCCTCTCCTGAGCTTGCAGGTGTCTTTAACCCACTTCTCCAGCTCCACTCCCCCTTGCAGAGCAGGAAAGGCAAAACCTGCCTATGCAGGGGCCGGCCAAGGGGTCCTGACATGGGCGAGCTGCACCCAGTGCCCCATGTCTCAAACGATGGATGGGATCCCACCACTCCTCATCCCTTCCTGACCACCTCCCCCTGGGTTCCAGCAAAATCTCCCCTCCACAGAGCAGACCTGAATCCCCCTTCCCCACCCGCGCCACCAGCTCGTGTCGATGCCACCGTGTCCCCCCCGCCCTCGTCCGCGTGTGTGTGTGTGTCCCCCCCGCTTCCCTCCTCTCTCTGAAAGTCATCAGGCCTAGCGAGGTCTTCTCCCACTTATGCAGCTCATGAATATTTAACAGCATCTGCTCTGGAGGCGATAAAGCCTACCAATCCTTGACAAATATGGCCTAATCTTTTCAATTTCGGGGTGCAAATATTCCTTCAGAGTCCTGTTTGTCACCTAGATTAATGACTCTGCCTCCCATAATCCTTTGGTGCTAATTCAAGTGGTGGCGACCAGGCCGGCGCATGGCGGCGGGATGCTGGGACACATATGAAGGAGAGATTACTCACTCGAGGGCCCTTTGCTGCGGGGTTTTGTTCCTCCGTTGGCAGTGGGAACGAGGAGGGGGGGTCTTGGTGTTTGCTTTTTCTCTTCGGAGCTGCTGAACGTCCATCCTGGATCCAGTGTGGGCAAGGGGGGGATGCTGCCAGGACGAGCGGGGATGGTTCCTCTTCCTTCTGCTTTCCCCTCAGGGATGGGGTGCGATGGGAGACACGGGCTTGTCTCCAAGCCCAGCTCCTCAATTTTTGTCATCCGATGTTTAAGAAGAGATTGGATGCTGCACTTAGTGGCATGATTTAGTCGATGTGGTAATGTTAGGTCAGAGGCTGGCCTCGATGATCTCAGAGGTCTTTTCCAGCCTCAATAATTCTGTGACTCTGTGATGTAGACAGCAGCTACAGGGCCACTAAATTTGCTTGCTAACAGCTCTCCAAGCCTGGACATACTCTGGGGCTCCACTTCAAGTTAAGTCCCATCTCGGGAAGTGGAAGCTGAGCCCGGGATGTGTCAGCCAGAGGAAAACCTTCACTGCTCCGGTCCAGCCCAGCACAGCTGGTCCCACATCAGGTTCCCTCCTGGCATTGTGGTGCTTGCCCAGGGGAGACGTGGAGCAAGAGGCTGGGCGATGCTCTGCTCTCGGTCAGTAGGAGAGGTGACGGCTTCAGCCAAGCTCTGGCCAACACTGGAGCTGATGACACACTGTGAGAGCCACAGCAGCAGCCATCACCTAAGCCAACACGTAGTAGAAGTTCAGGCACCTCTGGGCACCTAAG
>WEIS01063949.1:0-12252 GCA_013389965.1 Todus mexicanus
TGGACAGCAAGTTGAACATGAGCTTGCCATGGCTTATTCGAACAATGACTGGACACAGTCCTGGAATACCTGCTCTAGCTAAGCAGGGGTCACTTCCAATCTAAATGTGGTTCTGTGAATATAGACCAGTACAGGCAAACAAAGTCTGTAGAAAGAAGTTGAGAAGAGGCAGAGTTCTTCTTTATTTTGAGTTTTATTTTTACTGTTTTGTTAGGCCATTTTACATCTAAACTCAGGAGCAAATAAATATTACTTTTTCCAATGTGAACACAAATTTACACATGAACACAAGGAACCATAATGATGCATAACTTAAATTGTGTTTGCAAATAAACCTTAAGGACATAAACTGTATTACTTGTGAAAGGTTGTAAAAAATATCAATATTAGTGACCATTCGTGCAAAGATGGTTTAATGTGAAGTAACACTACATTCTGCCTGTTTGACTCTAGCTTGTACTGGAACAGCTTGTGGTTGGCCCAGAGATTGTAGCGGCTAAGTTTTCAGGGTATATCGTAAGTCCATGCTCTCTATGATGGGGGCCTAGGAGTTAGTTCTTCTGGCATACCTCTTATCACTACTGTTTTTCACATGGATGTAAACTCCTGGCCAGTGCTGCGTGCCTCCATTTGTCTTTTCTCCTGTGGGACTGCAGCAGAAGTGACACAAAGCATTAAGTGCACAGATAATGTGAATTATCAGTGAAGTAGTTCACAGTTCATTGGCTCAGATATTTGTATCTCCTATATGTAGATATGTTTTATACTTTGATGCAGTAGTTTGACACTCCATATTACTTGTTTTTCTTGAGCAAAATCAATGCACAAGGTAGAATTGGTGTTACTTGTTCCTGAACAATGAAGTCATTAAGATCTGCATGAATAGATTGTAATGAAGGAGCCCAAGAACAGCTGAGCAAATATAAGTACAGTTTATGCTTTAAAAACAGTAAGGCAATGGATATCAAATTAAATGATAAACCTTCAGTAAGAAGTAAGTTGGCAAATAAGAAACTGGTAAGTAAAAATAAAACCAGCTTGCACATATAAATTAGTTGAAGCAATATATTAGAATATATTTTAAAGAGTAATAAATTTGAATCAGGTAAAGAAGCTTTATAAAAACATATTATAGCTGATTATGTTTTGACAGTGTAATAAAACTATCGTGCACATGGCTTGACTCATTTTGGTGATAAAATTTTCTTTTGCAGAAAATGATGAGGTCATCCGTGTTTCACATGTTCATACTAAGCATGGTGGCTGTAGATGTGATTGTTGCTGCTAGTAACTACTACAAAGGAGAAAATTTCAGAAGACAATACGATGAATTCTACCTAGCTGAGGTGAGTATGCTGAAATGACTAGCTGGATATTTTCAAGATAAGCTGAAATAGAAAATGTGAATGTCAAACACATTTTAGTATGTAATTTTTTTATTCCCTTAAGCATTCCAAGAATTCTTTGCTAACTTGTTCAAGTTCCTCTGTCTGACAATGGCTGACAGCCCTATCTTACAGCCTTTTG
Organism: Todus mexicanus; assembly: GCA_013389965.1. Classification (NCBI taxonomy): domain Eukaryota; kingdom Metazoa; phylum Chordata; class Aves; order Coraciiformes; family Todidae; genus Todus; species Todus mexicanus. The sequence continues at coordinate 1,528 of WEIS01063949.1, forward strand.
AAAGGTAATTTCCTTAAACAAAATGTCAGTGCTAATGAGCTGAGGCTTAAGTATAACATCTGCAGGCAGTGCATGGCTGCTGAGCTGCTATCTTCCTCTGGCAGGAATGTAATATCCAGAAGAGTTTAACTTTAAAAGAAATGAAAAAACACTGTCACTAAAGAATATAATACTTCTTCCTAAATCATCTTTATTCAACATGTAATACGCTGCCAGAAGGTCCTTAGGCATAACCAAAATAGCATTGAAAATAGCCTGGCAACCTCAAGAGCACACCGGAAAAAAAATTATCCAGTCATGAATTTGGTGAAGGAAGAGGCTGTACTCCTGAACTGCTGAAGTGGAGGTAAAAGGTTTCTTTACAAATGCCCTTCTGGCAGGGAACCTGCTTGAATCATTATCTGGTTGAGGATTTTACTGTAGAGCATGCATCAGAGATCCTAGAACCTTGCCTATATGTCTTTTTAGTACTATTTATTTCAGTTTAAATTAAAAGAAATAAATTTTTAAATAAGTCTGATACTAATGTGTAGGTATAGCTTCAAATAGATACTTGTTTTTGCTGAATCAAGAGTAAAATCAGTATTGTAGCATTCTGTATTAAAAATACTTGCTTCCATGGGCACAATGAATTGTCACTTTGTCTGAGTTTAAAGCCACCAGTGCTGAAATTCACCGAGATCAGTTTTCTAGGAGTGTTGATCATGTTTACCTGGATTGGACACATGTCTAGCTTTATGGTTACTGCAGTTTCCCTGGCTTCAATAATTCCACTGTCCTTCTTTGGAGCCAGTTCTTAGGCTGAAGTGCATGATAGCAGTATATTCCTTGTGATTGCTCTGTCATTGGTATTGCCTTGCTGACAATTAATATACCAATGGCAGAGGAACCTCAAGTCAAAAGGTTTGTTGATTTGTACTCTTGCGGTTTTAAATGTCTAAATACATCTGAGAGTCAGGCTCAAGTGCCCAGCTTTCAACCCTTTCGTCCGTAACATTATGATGCTTTATGAATCTCCCTTTTTCAAGGAAGGTTATGTTGATACCCATTTTTAAATTTACCTCAGTTTTAGAATTTGTAGCTGATCTCTTAAAATTTTACAAAGCTGAGACTTCACCAGTTCCAGGATGCAAAGCAAAGCAAAGGTAGCACCAGAGTGCAAACCCTCAAATACGTGCAGACTGTAGAGAGATCAGTGCTGTGTGATGCTGTGTTGTCTCTCATGCCACTGGAGGTAATTGTAGTTTGTATAAACATTGAGTAAATGTTCGCCCAGCCAACAACTGCAAGAGTAATTGCGAAATGTGGTTTTCCTTACATAATCTCAAGTTCTAAGCATACTCAAAAACCAACATGAATGTGAAAGAGAATGATCCTGGGAATAAGACATCGGAATAAAACAAACAAATACTGGATTCTCTCCTAACACCCCCTCCCAGATCTGAGGATAGAAGTGAGGACAGGAAACTTCTTTGAATCTCTGTTGTGGTTTAATCCTGGCAGGCAGCTCAGCTCCACATAGCTGCTCACTCATTGTCCCACAGTGCAGTGGGGAGAAAATTGGCAGGATACAAGTGGGACAGCTCATGGGATGAGATAAAGACAGTTTCATGGGTAAAGCAAACACGGTGCACACAAGCAAAACCAAACAAGGAATTCATTCACCACTTCCCATCAGCAAGCAGGTGTTCAGACATCTTCAGGAAAGCCAGGTTCTGTCACACGTAATTGTTGTGTGGGAAGACAAACACCATCACTCTGAACATTCTCCCCTTCCGTCTTCCAGCTTTTACTACTGAGCACAACATCATACAGTATGAGATGTTCTTCTGGTCAGTTCGGGTCAGCTGTCCCAGCTGTGTTGCCTCCCAACTCCTTGTGCACCCCCAGCCTGCTTGCTGGTGGGGCAGTGTGAGGAGCAGAAAAGGCCTTGATCAGCAGCAGCTAAAACATCCCAGTGTTATCAGCACTGTTTTCAGCACAAATCCCAAACAACACAATACAAACCATGATGAAGAAAATTAACTCTGTCCCAGCCAAAACCAGTACAGTATCCTAGGCCAAAAGCAACTAATTAAGTCAACACTAAAGCCTGAGACCATGAATTTTTCACAGTAGGCATTTTTGCTTTATGCCCAGGATACAGCAAGTGGAGCCTGGATTTTTAACAGAATAACATTAATTCTATTTATATTCAAAATAGGAAACACTGCATGTGCTATTTCTATTTTTGTACTGAATATATAGTATAATTTTCCCTTTATTAATCAGTGCTGGAAATGCTCTCTTCAACATCTATTTCAAGTGTAGGGTATGAGAGTTTTTTTCCAAGAGAAATACTTACCAGGGTTTAATAATTCAAGATGAATATGTCATATAGACCAATGTATTACAATTTTGTCCTATAAGCATTGTCCACATTATTTAAAGATAGGTGTTTCTGTTTATGCATAGTTTAGATCATTGATTTATTAGTGGAGAGGTTATCATAAAACTTACTTGTTTACCTTCTACATGTTTACATTTTTAAACGTGTAAGGTAAATTAATCTGGAATAGAGAAAGGTATTTTGTTTATTTATAAGGCATACTCTTTTGATGTCCATTTGTTGTTGATTAGTTGGGGATTTTTAATCTGCGATGCTTTTACTACAGACACTATAAAAATCAAGGAGGAACAAACCCCTAGTATTTTACAGATGGAGGTATAAAGTACAGTATCAGAAGAGTAAAAACAACCTTTGGAGGGAGGAGAAATTGATGAGTGGGTGTCATTCTCTATTTGGCTATTGTGAAACTCATTCTTTGCAGCACAAGGGTACAAAGAATTTGTCTTAAAAAGCCTTGAAGAGACTGAATATTCAAACAATGAGGATTATTCCACAGTGGCTGGTTTTTTAGCTTGGTGAGGGATATTGGTTGGAGCAGGTGGCACTGCTCTCGCTCTGATTTTTTTATTCAGCTAGACTGCAGAGGCTTACCCTTCAGAGGGAGCTGACTTGAGTAGCCAATGGCAGTGAGGATGCGCTTTGCTAAAGGAAATGGCCGAACAGATGACAGCAAATACATTTGGCTTTCTGATACATTTTCTAGACGTCATCTTGGAGGCTGCTGGCTTTAGGAGCAGGCATGTCTAATAAAGTAGCACCCTTGGTCCATTCTGTGGACCACACAGTGCAATGGCCTAAAACTGTAGAAGTACATCCACTTAAATTCAGTAGACAAATCTAAGTGAAGTTATTAAGAAACTCAGTACCAAGAAAAAAGCCTACCGGTTTCTTTGTTGGAAAAAGAAGACAGACTCAAGAGAAAAGAAGGCAAAGGTTAGATAAGATAACAGAAATTAATTCTAAACCAAGATCCCATTGGTTGCATAATTTTGTATACACAGCAGTAACTAAGAGGTTCTGACAAGTGTTTCAACTTGAATACATCAGCCCTGCAGATTAAACAAAACCAGACTTTTAACAGGATGATTCAAAACGTGACGTAGTTTATCTTGACTTCAGTAAAACGTTTGATACAGTCTCCCACAGCATCCTCGCAGCTACACTGAGGAAGTGCGGTCTGGACAATTGGGTAGTGATGTGGATTATGAACTGACTGCGGGGTAGAAGCCAGAGTAGTGGTCAATGNGTACAAGTGCTACTTTAAGGGGTCTGAAAACCAGAGTTCAAAACCAGATGCTCCTGTACACTCCCTCCTATGTTCCTGTGCAGTCTGTCCCCTTGAACTGCTGCCTTTGTGTAGCCTTTACCCTGTCCTGACTGAAGGAAAGGTTGGGTGCTATGTCAGATCTGATAGCAAGGGAGGTGCTGGAGGTGTGTGGCCTTAACTCCACTGATCGTGCCCGGAAGAATTCTTGTCTTTCCTAACAGCTTGATAACCTTTCTGGTAAGCTACAGTTACAGAGAAAACTAGCTGGGTCTGTCACTGTTGGATGTTCACTGATGCTGAGCAAAAATGTGTGAAGGAGCTACTGGCAAGAGTTAATGTTGCTCAAGGTGGCATTAATACCATAAAAGTTCCAAGTGACTGAATGGGAGGTAGCTCTCAGAGAAGCAGTCCATTCCTAGTAGTTCCTCTTTGGCCTCACCAAAGCAAAACTGGCAACCTAGTGGAGGGTTAGTATTAGGGTAGGGTTACACCTGCTGTTTCGCTGTGGGTCTGCTCTGGCTTCTTGTCTTAATTTGCTTTTCCCCTGTCTCTGCAGCAATGAAAGGAGTGATTTCAGTTTTTAAAAAGTCTTTAGACTTGTATTACATTTCATACCTAACAAAAAGTTCTAGTCAGATATTCTGAATCTTCTCCTGTAATTAATTACAAGGAAGGAAAAAAAAACAACCGTGAGCTCTGTCAGCAGGAAGACAGGTGTATAAATGTAATCAGATGTTATGCAAACCATTTGATACATTTTTAAGTGCTAGTGGTTTGAATTTGTTTGACAAGCATGTAAAATGCAAATGATCCCACCCACACATTTTTAGAATAAATTAAAATGCACTTAACATCGTATTTGTTAGTCTTGTCCTAATAGGAAGCCTATGTACTCTGGAGCGTATATGTGTGTATTTAAAAGGCATTGTTATTCCACCTGCTCTGAAGCTGAGTTCCAGCTGCTTTCTACCCACTGTTTCATTTTTCCTAACTTGACCCCCGTGTTCTTTTAGGACTCAATTGGATGTGTTTTCATTAAAAGTCAGCTTTCATTTTTAGATTTTTTTGATTAAACATTTTCCTTGGGGTTTAGATAGAGATTTTCATGTGAAGAAGTAGTCTCTTCAGACTTGGCTCATTGTTCTCCTTGAGCTCTTTGAGCTACCAGAACAAAGGCTGAAAAACTGGCCAGGTACATTGAGAATATGAGCATGAAAATGTCCCCACACTGTGTATGACTTAAATCACACAAATATTTCTTAGTAGTATTTCTTTCTTAATGTGAAGAAATTTTTGGAGTGCTGTGAAGCATTTTGCGTTGATGTAATCATTAAGAGAACATTTGAAGCCTGATAACTATTTTGCATACCTTGAGGAAGCCATATAATATAGCTGGTAGTGCTGCTCATTAACAGCTGTGTGGACCAGGGAAAGAAACTTCAGTGTTTAATTTCCATCTCCACTCCTGCCTATGACAGTTCAGTACACATAGAATATGCAAAATTGTTATCCTACAAAATCCCTCTTTCGTGTTGATAAATATATTTTTGATGAACTGGAGAGTTTAAATTTTAAATAAGTACATGCGGCAGCATCCCAGAGATTGTCACTGTCAGATTCAAGATTAAAATCTTAGTCTCTAACTTTGCTATCCCCTGCCATATCCAGTAAATCTTATGGCCCACAATCAATTAATCTCCCCATCTTAAAAGACTAATAACACTTCTGCTCAGAGGAGGTTTGAGCTGCATTTTGTTAACACTTGCACAGCACTTTGAAAGTATTAATTGTGCGTAGATGTCACCTAATGTTATTTCAGTGTCTCTTTTAAGCCTCAAAGTGTGTAAAGGGTCAGAGAGGAAAATTGATACACCAAGGAAAAACACCTTTTCAGTTGTGTTTCCTGGATGCTGTGAAGTGAGGGAGAGAGTATCTCAGAGTATATACAGTGGTGAAATAAGGTGACAGGTGAGGAAGAAGTGTGTCTGGCCAGAAGGATTTTTGGTAGTGAGAGAAGTAAGAAAAGATAAAACACGAAGATGTAAACTTATGCAAAATTATCTCCCTTTCTTCACACTGAACATCATGCATATTAGTTGTAAATATTTCAAGAAAGGCTTCTGCAGGAATCCCACAGTTATATAATGCCTATAAGTCTATTTCTTCCCGTGTAACTTCTCACCTTACTCTCTTGGCTCAACTTCTTTAACACCATCTCTTTATAAAATTGTGAAAATTTACCAATTCTGAAATTAGTTTGAATTTCTTATTTTTAAAATTTGTTCGAATGCTTAAGTGCTATCAACTTTTTCTGCCAGTTTTGTTTGTCATATTATTATGGACACTTTAGGAAATTGAAGCACCAATTTTCAAAAAGGAGACCTTTAAACATCAGTTTGTTCCTTAGATCTCTTAAAAATCTTAAGACAGCTCATATGTGTTGCTTCACATTTTTAAAAGAAATCTCATAATTTTCATCTTTTTTATCTGTGTACACAAAGTGAAAAGTGAACTGCATGGATTCATTATTTCATGCTTTACACGTTATGGAATCTACTTGGCTGTGTTGAGACATTTTAAGGAATAATGTGAGCCAATGTGAGGAAATGTATTATTGCTTGTTTATTATGTTTAGAATATGAGTGGTTGTGTTAAGTAATATGGAGATCTTTATTTTTGCTACACAAAAACTTGATAGCAATCATGACATAGAAACTTATAAATTAACTCAGTGTTTTGAATGCATCTTTCTTACTTTTTATGTTCGTCTAGGTTGCTTTTACAGTTCTGTTTGATTTAGAAGCTCTCCTGAAGATCTGGTGTTTGGGTTTCACAGGATACATCAGCTCATCTCTTCACAAGTTTGAGTTGCTGCTTGTAATTGGAACAACACTTCATATTTATCCAGATCTCTATCATTCTCAATTTACATATTTTCAGGTATGATCAGCTACTTTTTCATTTTACCCTATATAGCAATTAAGAACATAACCCATCAACATTTTGTTCTCATTTTGCTCTCAGACTACTGATGTTCTCAGAATATTGACTTCTTTTGAGAATATCCCTAAAATAACAAATACGTCTGTTCTTAACTATGTTTATTGGGTGGATTTTCAAAAACAGGATTCTTTCTAACTTTACTGAGGTGTGCTTTATGTTTTCAGTAACTCTCATTTCTTACCTTAGCTACACCGTTCAGTAGTTTCTGGATTAGTTTATTTGCTGTAATTCATTGAGCCTTGACCTTGCATACAGCTGTTTACAGCATCACCGCCTGTGGTGTCCACCACTGCTTTCCTGGCTTCCATCCCTGAGGCTTCAGTACACTTGCTGTTGCTTCTCCAAGTCATCTCTTTGACAGTCACGTGCTTAAGTAAGGGTCTCTGCTCCAGTTACTGCAGGTCTTCTGAGGTCATTTCTCCAGAATCACCATAGTGTTTGGGTTTTTAGCATTCCAACCATCCCTTATCTAGAGGGAAAATGTGTTTATTGAGGATCTTCCTATATTTTCACTTTGGGAAAGAGCAGGATGGAGGGACAAAGAAAGACTGATTAATTCAGACTTCTGATTCTTCCTGTATTAGCCAATGCAGCCTTGAAGTGCTTGGGGTTCTTCCAGCTGTGGGAGAAAGCACTGAGATTCATTGTAATGTGCTATATTCTACAGTGCTAAAGAAAAAGATTTTCTAAAATAAAATAAACAATTCATATATGTCCATTATTTAGCAGTGGATTAGCATGGTGAATGATTAATAATCAACAAAGGCAATTAATATATCATCACAGAATCACAGAAATATTGAGATCGGAAAAGACCTCTGAGATCATCGAGTCCAGCCTATGACCTAACACCACCACATCAGCTAAATCATGCCGCTAAGTGCAGCATCTAATCTTTTCTTAAACACCTCCAGGGATGGCGACTCCACCACCTCCGTAGGCAACCCGCTCCAGTGTCTTATCACCCTTTCTGTGAGGAATTGCTTCCTAACATCCAACCTAAANGTCCCAACTTGGTGTCAGAGTCCTGTAAATAAACATGATTAGCTATAGTGACATGTACTGTAGTCAAGTGAGTACAATATGGGGGAAGCACTCTCCCCAAGAGTGGGCTGAAATAGGATGGCCTTTTCAGACTTCTGCAAATGCCATCCTCTGTTTTTATAAAGTGGTTCTACAAACCTGCTCAATAAAGTTTTCAGGATGACTAATTCTATTTTGCTTTCACCTCATATCTTTTGAAGGCTTTTAGATGGTTATATCTTTGGTTTTACTGTCCAAGTATCTAAAATGTTGTTATTCAATGTGACATGATATTTCTAACCTGCAGGAAAGGATGTCACTGCACTCTTGTGTCAGAAACACGCAGGAAACTTGTCTGGGAGCTTTCAGTTAAAACAGCAGCTTAGTTAATAATTGATCCATATTTATTAGGGCTGAGTCCACTTACGTCTGATTTCTTTCTAGGATTTTAAGTATAAATTATGAATACATTGGACTAAATGTGCAACATCTTCACTATCTCAGGGGATTGAAAGTATAATTGAAATACACCCAGATGTTGATAATAAAATACAGTCTTTTCCTTTTTTTGATGGATTTTTTTAGTTGGGTCTGGGTGTGTGTTAAAAAGTGCTACCTTTTATGACAGAAAATGTCAGGATGTGATTTTTTTCTACATTTTACAAGCAGAAACACCTGCTGCACTGAAAGATTTGAGTTATATTAAGCAATCCAAATCCCTTGAGAGGCAAATAAGAGTAAGGTTGGAAAATACTTTACCTTTGATGTCAGTGTATATGGGAGGTATGCACCATATTCCCTCTCAATTAAGCTTCTGAGCAAACTAGATAACACATTTTCAAACCAGCCAAGGTCAAAAAGACTTTTTCACATGGATACATCTTGACATTAGGCAGATTTCCAGGCCTTTAGGTGTTAATGATGACAGGTTAAATGTGTTCCTTGTCAGCCAACAAAACAGATTACTGAAAACAGAAGTCTTATTTGACACAGTCCAGGATAGTGAACAGAAATGTCATCTGGCTTATCTAGTCTTCAACAGCATATATTTCAGTCTGAATTATTCATTGGACTTTACCTTTTGCCAACACATCGTTGACTCTTCACCACATTGGCAACTGTCCACCCTTCTGTGTATCTTTCTTGCATTCACTGTATATTCACTCAAATCACTTTGCAGAGCCCTCTATGAAAGACTACAGCAAAGCACCATGCGATGGCTGTAATCCATAGAACACAAAGTCAGTGAAGAAATGACAGAATTTGTGAATTATTGCAGAGATCTGTAATGGACCAGCATAATAGGGAGAGATTTGAACAGAATTTTACTTACACTGGACTGGTATTGTATTTGTGCTATGGGAAAATATTGCTGAGTCATTTTCTGAAGAAATATCATCCCTTTTGGAAGCTGCAGCCATTCTTTGTAACAAAGCTGTGGCTCCTATTTTGTATTTTTCATATTGATTTGGTTTTTAACATATTTTTATATTTAATTCAAATAATGCGACTTCTACAGCTCTTAAATTTAATACAATTTGTAATCAAATTACATAGAATGCATAAATGTTCATTAGAGTGTACTTTTGCTAGATTTAATTTGGCACCTAATGAAAATAGATGAAAAAAACCCCACAACAAAACAGAGAGTATCAATAAGATTAGCGCATTGCTTAAAGGTCAATTAAAGTTCCCTAAAGGAAGGTGGAAAAAAAGTAAGCCAAATACAGTTTATCTAAAACAACTGAGAATACTGACTAGCAGGAAATCTATACCCCACTGGGGTCAATGTTGAAACTAGTATTGACGGGAATGGAGCTTCCTTTTACACTGCAAGTAGATCTTGTAAGCAAGAAAGAACCGTGTTTGCGTGATAATGATACATGGAAATCTCACTGATCTCAATGCCTGTCACTGCCTTGGTAACTAGTTTCATGGACTCAAATTATATATAATGTGATCACCGTACAAGTGTGAAAGAAAAGGGCTTAATCTCACCTTGTTCTAATGTGAAAGTTAAGCTGTCTGGTAACTTCTGTATCTGTGATGGTACCGAAGGCAGCTAAGGCTCATCCCGTCTCACTCAAGGGGTCTGCTATGTTTGGAATAAGTTGCTCTCTTGAGCTGACTTTCTCTCTCCTGTGTGGCAGTAAAGCTGAGATGACTGGCATATTCTGCATACCTGACAAATAGGGAGATGAGTTTCATGAAAAATGCCAAGGTGTATTTATTAGCAAGCTACAAGGTACAGTGAACTCTTTCTGTGAACAACTTCTGTCAAACTTCCTTTTCTTTTGAAAAGCACAGTAATTGTATTTGACTTGCACATAAGGTCAGCCTATAATTGCACTGTAATTTCTACCTTTCAGTTTCAATATGACTCTTGTGAAAATACAGGTGATACCTTGGGCTAGAGAGTCTTTTTTCTTTGTAAGAACTGCAGCATCTCATTTGCCTCATGTGCTGCTGTCTGTTCTCCCCAGCAACTGCTGTGGCTGCCACTGCCTCTTGTTGACACCAAATGTCACGTCACTGTTTGTGCCACCATGAGTGGCAGAAATAGAAGATCAGAGCTGTCAGCAGCTTTTCCAAGGTAGAGTCAGTGGCAAATGGGTCAGGGATTCCACGCACAATCATAGTTCCGTTGCTGCTAATAATACTGAGAGATGTCAGATGTGTCGGTGACACACACTGCTGTTCCCTCTGGTATTGAGAAATGCCACCCAACATTTCCCTTGTTAGATATAGTATGAAAAAGGAAAATATGTTTGTTACCAAATTTGCTAGGTCATATGATAGATTATGCAAGCAATTTTGTCTTGGGACACTGAAATGGCTCAATTTCCAGATGGAGATAGGTGGCAAGTGGCATTCCTCAGGGGCCTGTGATGGGACCAGTGCTGTTTAGTATCTTCATCAATGACAAAGACAGTGGGATTGAGTGTACCATCAGCAAGTTTGCAGAAGACATCAAGCTGAGTGGTGTGGTTGACACACTTGAGTGATAGGATGCCATCCATAGGGATCTGGACAAGCTTGAGAA
>WEIS01063950.1:0-10650 GCA_013389965.1 Todus mexicanus
GAAGAGACCAACATCCATCTTGCCCAGGTCAGTGGTTACTCGAGTTGTCCCTGTAATACTGGTCAGCAGTTCCGTCTGACTAGTTCCCACTACAATATCACCACATTTGCTGCTCTTGTTGGCTATTGTAGTCTAAGGAGTGAATGGGGGTGCAAACGGAACTATTCATGTCTAGAGATGGTAGCTACAGATTAAGACATTAGTGGAGCCACAGGAGAATCCTGCACTACTTTTTTCTATACTTTGTCTGTGGAACAGAGATATTCACTCTCTGCGGCTGTCAATCTGGCACTTTTCATAAGTACTAAATTCATTTAAATAAATAAATAAAATTATGCGTTTCAACTTGTCATTTGGGTAAGATCTGTTTTATTGCTGCAATTTTTGCTGTAGTATGTACAAATCCATCACAGAAGTCTCGATGACGCAATCCCTTTCTAAAACTGTTAACTATGTAGTTTCTTCCAAAGAAGGCTTAGATGCTCTGACAGTGACAGTAAACCTACATAAAAAAAATTAAAAATCTTAAAAATGTATAACTGCAACACTTTCCTTTCAGGGAGTTTTTATAAAGCTCACATTCCAGAACCAGGCACACACACGTATCATTTAAGTAAGTTACATGTTAAAATAAATTTCAGACATTTCATGTTAATTGAAGATGTTAAAAGTTAAAGATATTTAGCCCTTGAAAAACAACCTCACCCTTAATTTTCTGTTAGTGAACTCATACTCCATCACGACTTTTGCTATTTTTTCTTTTACAAACATTTTTGATAAAAAGTTCAGGAAAAACCCCCACATTTCTGAATCTGGTATGTTAATCTGATCTGTATATTTTTAAAGAAACATTTATTTTCATAAGGATACAATCAGTGCAGTAACTGATTGTAGCAAATAAATACTGCTTGGATTTGCATTATGGTGATATATAAGGGTAATACATATCTGAAATTTGGGGTTATACCTATATTTTTATTAAAGAACATTGACAGACTCTGTTTGTTTTTAAAGGAAGAAGAACACTAAATATGCTCTCAATTTCTTTTCATTGTGCAATGTGATTTACAGAAGAGAATATAAACCTGGAAGATTTATTCTGGAAGAACAATTAAATTCCAAATATACATGGACATTCAAATAAGAGTAAGACCAAGTTGGAGCAGAAATGCTATGCTTTTCAGGAACACAATTTCAAATAAACCTAACATTATTCCTTCACCTAATACCTGTGCTTTCACAGAAGTGGAGGTGATGAAGATATAGAGAACCAACATAGATTTTAAACTCTCTTTATGTTGGCTTAAAAGCGGTTGTTTTGCCTTCAGTAAGCAGATGGGTCTGAGGGGTAGAAGAATATTGGAGAAAATATGTTAATAGATTCAATAAACTTTTTCCTATATCCTAGAAGACCTCACATGCACCAACAGTTGAGGCTATGCTAAAGAAATAAACATGCAGGTTATCAAAGCCTGTTCATTTTTTAAAAAAGAGTAGTTTCAGAAGCAGCAGAACCAACAGTCTCATTATTAATAGTTGCCTCCTGCACGCACTCCTTAGCGTGGCTTCTATCATGTCTACAAGTAACATCAGAATTGTATTTTTTTTAATTTGGCATGGTCATTAATGGCATATTCCCATAAAATCAATTTGAAAACGACAGGAGGTGGCAAAGTTATTTTTGGCTGAGGGAAGAAGTGACATGTAGGCAGACAGCCATCAGCAGCATGGTTACCAACACACTATTTCCAAGCCAAAAAAGAGAATATACACCTTATTAAAACAATATATATTTTATGTATAAAGGATAGATGAAAGAAAGAGTCCATAAAACAAGCTCTGTAAAAATACATACTTCTTCTCTCCTTTCTCATCTGCAGCAGGAAAATTTCCTCCCCTAGGAGAACCTCATGTGAGGAACCAGGCAATGCTCTTCAGATCACACACTGCCACGCCTCAGCCCTTCCCTTGCATTGCTGCACTTCCTTGGCCCCAGGGCTGATTTCTCTTCCTCCTCTCTTCTACCACCAGAGACGTTGCTACTGCCTCCAGCCACCCTAATGCCAAGCCCAAACCAGCATGGCTGTCTCCTTCCATCCAGGACCATGACAGCATAGGGAACACCAAAGGGCTCAATCCTTCCCTGCACAGAAGTAACAAGGATTATTTCTGTGGGCTCAGTGTCAGGCTTTGCTTGTAGCTTGCTCACACCTTACAATTTGGTAACCAATGAGAAATCTGGACGTGAAGTTACAGAGGCTTGTGCCCAAGCTAAAAAGTTTTGGGGCCACACCAAGTACGGTTCCATTATCATGACGACTGAATGTTTCAATTAAAAAAAAAGAAAGGAAAAGCAATAGATGATTCTCATAAAATCATCCAAATTCTGATGCTGGTGCTTACGGTGAATATTAATTAGCAAGCAGTTACAATTAAATGTGAGAGCCGGTGATAGTGGAACAGAGTCTGGGCAAGCAGTAGCCTAATGTTAAAGAAAATACAAATGACAAACTCAGAAGAGCTGATAGTTTAGAGAGATTTTCCCATTTGTGTAGTTTCTCAAAGAAAACAAAATAACAGCCAAACCCAATACCACCACCACCAAAAACTTAAACAACCCTCTCCCCCTAAAAAGAGCACCCCGAAGTTTGATAGTTCTGCTGTGACATTCTGATAAAATTCCAGCTGTTTCTTCATGATAAAATCTGCCTAGATACTAAGATACTATGAGTCTTGTATGGTTTTTTCCCTAGAATTCATAATGTGAACTATAGAACTAAGAAAGGAATTTATAAAAAATATGACAAAAAAAAAAAAAGAGAAAAAGAATGAGAGGGACAATATGTGTGCAAGAGAGAGAAGATAACAAAAGGAAGATGTGACCCTATGGATGGCAAAGGAAACCCACATATACATTTTATAAAGTATTGCTTTTTGATCCCCTGGAGTTCATTTAAACAACTGTCTACCTAGTGGGAATGCTGCCTTCTTCCCCATCTTCTCTCCATTCCTTTTAGATTTTCTTGCCTGCCTGTCAAAAGTGTCATCTTCAACTTCAGGTAGGTATACTGATTTTTAGTACAACCCCAGTACAGGATACTCTACAGTTAATAGTGCCGCAGTATTTGTTGAATCATCTCTGAAGTTGTGCAATGCTCCTTCTCAGTTACTCGTATTGCTTTATGCTTATTAACCACTTCATTTTAGAGCAAGAATTTACCAATTAATGCCTGTTTGCATTATGGAAACCCTGTTCCATTTGGCACAGAAACATCTTTTTGGTGTTTCCTACTAACCAAAGTTAACCGGCTTAGGAATCCACGATCACAAATTCAGTTAAAACCAAACAAACAAATTAACAAACCCCTGCTGACAGAAAATAATGTGCAAGTTAGAACTCCTTTGACAGTCCTAACACTCTTTTGAATTTGGAAAATATGTCAAATTGATTTGTAAGAATACTATTTTGAACTGTGGCCTGATCCCATTCAACTGATATATTGTTGAAAGACATGCTTAATATGTTGTTTAAGAATTAAGAGTCAGGAACGATTAGAACACAGTTAAAATATCTTCAGTCTGTTTTCCCCTCTGATATGAGTAGATGAATTTGAGAATCAAAAGTTAAACAAAGAAGTGTAAAATACAATTACACTGTAACACAAATACATTACACTCCAGAGATAACAAAGCATCAACAGCAGTATTAAATCTGCCCTGAAGTGAAGAGGTATGAAGCAATTGATTAAAACTGAAAAAAAAATGGCGCATTCTGCAGCTAACAACTTCGGGAAAAATCGAACAGTTTTATCCTGACTTACTTTATATGCAGATGCAGAACGTGTGGGATTTGCCTTCAGATGCACTTACGCTATTTGCGGAATGGGAAGCTGGCAGCAGAAGTTCAACATTCAGTGGCATTTTCTCTCCCTTTTCTGATCACCCTTCACTGTAAGATTACTCCACATGATCACCCAAATGAGACGCACCGGAGAAGTAGTCAACAATGCAAACTGGAACCAAATCTAACAAAAGGCTGTGGAAAGACTTAGTTTTGAAAGCAACAATATGTAAATGTTCTCTTATCTGAGTATCTTTAATGCTTGTTACTGAGATACGTGATAATTCAGGTTTTCCATGCAGTTCTAAAGACAGATAAATGCAGTTCCTGATGGAAAATCCATGGGTTTTATTTTTATTTTTTAAATCAAGTAGTAACAGATTTTTTGGGGAGAGTTCTATGGAAGAAAAGGGCACAAATAAGACATAATAAAATTTGAGAAGTGTCAAAGTACAACTAGAATATGAATTAATAAAATAAAAATATTTCAAATGTGTGAGATATAGTTAGGAAGCTGAAATGTAACTCTAAATAGACCTCCCTAGGCCAAAACTTCATCAACTTGGAAACTGAGTGGAAGGAGAGCTTCTGAAGCAGAAGTACATTCAAAGCTTCTTGTAGACATCTACCAGCTCAAATCCTCTTAGTCATAATTTTGTCATAGTCATACTTAAAAGTGAAGCTGAGTCCCAACATGAGCCCTTCACTTAATCTTGACCTGTAGGCAGATGTTACTGTTTCTACCATCAAATCCACCAATACCAATAACCACAGCCTAGCAATCCAGGTTGGGTCTCACTAGAAAACCATAATCCAGCCTATGTCTCTAAATCCAGCTCCCATCCACACACAGAAAAGCTCATCAGTTGACCCCAAAAGGAGAGAACAGCTAAAATTTAAAGCAGAGTAAGAGCTTCAGGCAATAAATTCCATTAAAAGTATTCCACTGTTTATCCAAGATGAAACCCCAACCTAGTAAGGGTATGTCATAATCAAACTGTAGTGAGTATGGACTCTACGTTCCTATGTGACTTAATCTAGATGATCCTGCTCTGGTGGGGGGCTTGACTAGATGATCTTTCAAGGTCCCTTCCAATCCTTAACAATCTGTGATTCTGTGATTCAATGCCTACCTGAGCCACAGCTTAGTGGGGGACCATGCACCACCTCGAAAGCTTTTTCCTGCAGCATTTTATCACTTTGTCATCGTTGAAACAGTTAAATGCAACCCATCCTGACTCTATAATGTATCCACTAGTGTGAAATGTATAATAAATACTGAGTTATCATTGTCCTCTCCAGAAGTTTCCACAAACTAATCCACACAAGACCCGGCTGCTTCCTACAGGTTGCGATGCTACACCAAACTGCATGTTCCAGTTACAAACACATAAGCAGTTTCCACACTAGAATCCTTAACTGTTGCTGTGCCCACGCATGGCAAATTGGTTAAATCTTTTCTTTACTTTGTTCTTAGTAAGATCATCACCCTCACAGTGTTGTCCTTGATCCCACTAACGCACAATGAAAATAGCTTTATTACCCTCTTCCCTGCTCCCCTGGGACCAAAGAAACACTATTAGGCATTTGGGGATCCCCAAACAAGTTTGGAATTTCTCACATGAATTACTTAGGCTTTCAGTAAACTGCTTGTGGTCTGCCAGTGTTCCAGCCTCTACTTTTGCAGAGAGCAATATAATTAAAAAGAAAAAACAAAAACCCCATCACCACATAACAACCCTTCTTCTCCAATGCTATGCCCAAATTGTGTCTATATAATTTAAATCTGTATGTTCATTGCAAAATCAGACGCAGCAAATAATTAGAACAACTAAACTAACACTAAATACACACATTTGAGTTTCGGCCATGGATACGCATATATCTACAGCTGCACAAGCACGTTCCCTGAGGCAGAATTACAGGGCAGATACGTGAATCAAGCAACGGGGAGTGTCTATCGTACAACACTTCCAGCTACTCCCGATTAAACTGACCACAACAAGGCGCTCGGAAATTCATCATTGGAAGTGCAAAAATAGAAGAGGGAACCAGTTTCTGGTTAAAATATAATTGAATAATAGATATTCCCAGATTTTGTACAACAGATATGAAAAAATAGATTCTTCATAACAGCTTGCAAGATGTCTACAGATTTATATATCAGGAATAATTAAAAAAGAAGGCAGGACAGATTTCATGAGCCAAGTACGTTGCAGGCAGCCAACAAAATGCTTATTTGTTGGATATTTTGGGTTGTTTATATGAATAATAAACAACTAACTTACAAGTATTACACTTGCTAGCTTGATTTTGTTCTTTTTAACAGATACTCTTTTAAACTTGGTAGGTAACATTAATTTTATTTGTTTGCAAAGATATTTGACTACTGAAGTAAAAGATGTGAACTTTTCCTACACAGACCCAGATGAACCCCTGTCTCTGTTTTCTTCTCACAGATGTTTTCTATCTGCTTTAATACAGCAGCTGTCTTTAAACTAGCTTTTCTAATCATTGTCTGAATCAACAGGAAAGGTACCAAATATATCAGAAATTAAACAAGATAAATTAAAAATACATAAACACAAAGCTTTAGACAATAAAATAATCTATCCAATACTTAAAGGGCATTTAGTAAATAGGGATCCCTCTATTCCCTGTTTGAAATAAAAACAGAGTCCAATTTATGCAGAATTGACCAAGCAGTTCATTTCTTCGTATTTAAACATTTCCAAGAAGAGTTCAAAAAGGTTGTTCTGGCCAGGCTGCTGACCAGAAGGGGAACGGCAGAAGGGACGAGGGAGTGACTCTAATTCCATTAACCCTGAAATTCTAAATAATTCGCTATATCCTTCTGGAAGAATAGATGGCACGTAGGTGACAGAACGCAGGTGTGGGCGTCCGTCATAATAAAGGCGGTGTGGTTGAGCGCAGCAGCGCGGCGGTGAACCTCAGCGAGAGATTACACACGGACCTATTGGCAGAACATGGCAAGGGAGAATGTCAGATTTCATACTCGGCAGACATCTACAGCAACTGATGCCGTGTAGTCAAAGGCTGTTAAATTACCTGTGAAGGTTACTGGCAGCCCTGAATGTTTTTCTCATTGTTTATTTAGTTCCAAAAGCTCTTGGTCTTTGTGCTGATTGCCCTAACTGACAGCACAGGAAATCTGGACTTTGTAAACAGGGCGCTGCTGTATTGAATTACAGGTAACAAGTGTGTAATCAACCTGCTGGGGCTGGACCTTTGCGAAGAAATCTTCGGTACACAGACAGAAAGAATAGGTTTCAATACGGGGGAATCAATTATGTGAGCAGACGAGTATAAAAAGAGATCAATTTAAATCCTTTGTGCTTATTTCCTATAGCATCTTCGGAAAAAGAAAAGACCCTGTCATGGAGGAAAGGTAATTAAGTACTTTATTTATTGTTGTAATAATATTAGAGAAATTAAAGGCGAATATGATTTGAAGTGCCCTCATTATAACCCATAAAACCGTATTAGTTAAACAGTCCTTAGCTGCAATATGCAATATGCTTTATAAAAAAAGAAAAAAATAAGGGAAAAGCTCTCAGGTTCTTCTTCTTCTTGAAGAAGAGTTTCTGTAGTCACATTACAGAAACTGGAACAAAGAGCAACCCAAAATGAAGCAGTCATTTTCGATCTTTGAAAAGGTAAAAAGGAACTCTATAAAACAGGGGTCTAGTGAAATCTAATACTGTGATATTTCTGTGTATGAAAATAACATAATAAAGTTGAACAACCACCCCTCCCCTCACAGACCATAGATTTATATGAGCTATTTAAACTGTAATTGTTAATTAAAAAGCATAAATAAAAATCCAGCAGCAATCGGTCAACAAAACCCTATGCCAGACAACACTGAGCAGTACAAGAGAGGAAATACTTTTTTTTTCTTTTTTCTTTTTTTAAAAACCATCAACACAGGCCGGTTGCGTCCGTGTCTGTGGCCACCACAGGCAACACTATTAACTACGTAAAAAAAAGCTTAACAACAAAAATTTTAAAATATATTGACATCAGATGGTATTTTCAATCTGAACATCATTTGTTAAAACAGATACCGTTTGCTACCATCTTATTATGCCCCAAAGACTTGTTTTTGCAGTTTGGAATCACAAGAAAAACAAGGTTTCACCAGTGTACTCACTGATTGTGATAATTTTAGAGTACTTGCACTATTGGAATTTCTGCTGTTTTAAAGCAACTGGACTTAACATTACTTCATTTATTTACCTCTAGAGAATCAGTTCTTCAAAATTTCTCTTATGTGCTTGAAAAATATGTTATAAAATTGACTTCTATTTCTGTTTGCTCATGTATTGCTATTTATGTACTAATATGTCGCTAATAATTGAAATCCCTCACTTATTTGTGAGCTGAAGATTATTCCTTGCAAATATACAACAATATATCAAATGCAGCCTTGCCTGGTTAGAAAACTTTCAACTGGACCTTTGAAATAGAAGTGATGATGATAACTGACCAGGAACGATGGAAGCACGCTTGAGCAGTTCTTATTGTTACTCTCCACCTCATTCAAGACTTAGGTTTCAGTAGGTATTTCAAATAAAGCTCCAACCAACTTTCCTCAAGACTGTTCCAAAAATTCTGGTCAAGAGAGAAAGTCAGTTAACTTCTAATGACTGTTCATTAGCAGATATGCCACTTGCCTGACAAACCCTTCCTTCCTAACTAATATTTCTGTAAACACCTGAATTTTTTATGCACCTTGAGATTTTCAGAAGGAGAATAACATCCTTTCCTAAGCCACCTGGAACAGCTGGTGAAGGATTTTTTAAACCCAACTCACAAAAGCAATAGTTTGTGACAGTGAGAAACAGTGTTCTAGTGTTGCACTGTGTAAAACCACACACATTTTCGTCCATTCCAAATGTACTGCCTTTCTATGGTATTGGAGATCTGTCTATTCTTGTCACATGAAAAGCAGTTGACATGAACATAATTTCACGTTTTTCTACACTTCTTTTAAACACTGTCTTTGAAACGTTCACTTCCCATTCGCTTTTCAACACACATTATGACTTAAAACTCCTTAGCCCTGAAACTAAGGTTCCTATCGTGTAAATATTAGCACACGTATTTAAGGTCTCAATTGACTCTCCTAAAATCAATGTTAATAATTTAGTTGTATGCTTTAAGTACATGAACACTGACATTCATGGGTAAGAACTGAACATCTACTTAGCCCTATATGACACATAAAAATGGTAAATGTATGGATTCCATTTTATCACGTTTGGGTTTTTTCTCAAATAGTGCTAGGCATTCTGCGACAGGAACGCCATGAAATGTAACGCAGGGAGTCACAGTGACTGGACTTTGCACTGTAGGTGCGGAAACAGCTGAAAATTCCAGCTTCTCTCAAGTGTTTTCAATCAGCTGAAGCTTCCTTTTTAAGTTACTGTCTTCCCCCTCTTTCTCTCTCTTTCTTTTTTCTCTTTTTAGAAAGCAAAGTTGAAAGACAACTTCTCCAGACTTATTTGCTACACCGAAGCACTATCAAGTTACATACGGGCACGCAACAACCCATTCTCAGAGTACTAACTGCCTATCTAAAACACAGATACGAACATTATAGAATATACAGCTCCAGCCTTTCTTCTCAAGGACAAACACTGTCATATCAACTGGAAGCGCACATCTTCCAGAATGAAGTCTTTATTTGATCACTTCCTGCGCTGAGCACCTATCCTAGACACATGATGGCATTTAAATTCAAACCCACAAAACAGAGCCCATCGCTCTAGTACAACAATGAAGCACTCCAGCCAGGGTTGTACTCTTAACTAGATTCACACTGATAATATATAGCTATAATTCTGCTTCAATTAAAAGCATATTTCAGCAGAAGCTCAGAATATGATAGCTGCTCTATGCATTTTAATAATACAGATCCAGAATTCTGCCGTTGCTAAATGTATATCGGTAAAATGGTGTCAGAATTCTACTTTACATAAATAAAGACTGATCATATTAAGACAAAATCCTGCATAACCTAAATATATATTAATGGCAGCAACCCAGAAACTGATCGCAATCTTTACACTCTAGATAAAAATCAGTAAGCCTATTTCAACTGGCTTCAATGTTTTAAAAGCAAAAGTGTTTTATTCTCTCCAGGAAAAAGAAAATATGAAAAAACCCTCAACAACCAATATACCATACCAAACTCTAATGAAAATGCTTAACTGGTTCTAAATATTAGCATAGGAGGAACATGCTATTACATGATTTTTGCAGCTACTAAAGTCAAGTTAATTTATCCTGTATTTAAAAAGTTAATACTGGAAAGGCAAAATTCTTATTGCACTAGGAAAAAAAATCTGAAAGACTAAAACATTTATCTTTCATTTTCATGTCATGTAATTGTGTTTTAAATTTAGAAGTAAAAGATTAATGAACTACTGGATTACGCATTTAACACGAGTTTTCCAAGAAATCTGTTAAAGAAAACATCTATACACATTTCTGCAAATTTCATAGATTAATATTTAGTATTATCAACAAAGTTAGGGAAGTTGCTATTACTTGTGGCCCAGATTGTGGGATATCACTGGAATGGACTAAAATAGGTAGCAAATGTAACCTATGACAGAGTGAGTATTCTGAAGAACATACCTGCTTTTATTTATGCCAACTCCAGCACTTCTAGAAAGTTATTGGAAACATTGCTCCGCAGTATTAAAACTACCCATATAGTACGTTCACTGTCTGAGTTTTAACTGATTAATTGTGATAAACTAATGCAAACCCGAGTATAA
>WEIS01063960.1:0-15696 GCA_013389965.1 Todus mexicanus
ATATTCCCTCCTCTGCAAGAGGTTTGAAGTGTTGCTAATTTTGTTTTGTTTTCTAGTCTGATGCTCTTTCACTCTGTCCATGCTTCTCACTTGACTGCAGATCACAACCAAAGTACAGGTAAGAAGGTTCCCAGTGGGGACCGGCAGAATAGTGCCCTTCATCAATTCTGTAAAACACCTCACATGCCCCAGTCACTCTACTGCTGTAATGTAGTGTGAAGGTGAACAAACAAAACCAACTCCACACTGATCACAGGGACCAGGGTAATAATCGCAAAGCAGGGAGGCATGGTCTGTGCTGTGAAAAATGAGAAGAAATACAGAAACTCCTTGTAAAATTCACCAGCTGAAATTCAAAGTTCTGCAATTGAAGTGTGTAACAAATACCAGCTTTGTCTAAAATCTGCAGTGGAGTTAATGATTTTATGCTCACCACCTGGTTGCATTGGTCATGTAAGGTAACCTCGTGCAAGTCACCTTTTCCAGCAGGTTATTATCAATTGCATTAAAAAGCTATCTAGAAGCCACAGGAAAAGATCGGAGCCTCCCTGTGTCACTCACTATATAAACACAGCAAGATGTCCTATTCCAAAAAGCTCATAATCTACATCGACAAGACAAATTTAGAGTGGGAGGAAAATGTATTATGCTGCAGATGGTACTGAGAAAGAAACCGATTTGCCCAAGGTCATGCAGGAAGTCTGTGGCACAGCCAAGAACTAAACACAACTTTCCTGAAAACCGATCTAAAAATAGTGCTTGATAATTGCACATAAACTACAGAAAACACATATTACACAGATAATCATCTTTTGACCAGTGTTTTGGAGGTACTGGGCTCCATTTCATTATAATTTGCAACTCCGCTGATAACTGAACGGTCACTTTCTAAATTTAAACCACATTATTTGAAAGTCTTCTATCCAGAAATTCCTATCATGGAACAAAAGACCTTAAGAGATAGCATCTGGGCCAACTCAAACACTTTCTGAATGTGTATCCTTCTCCTACCCTTTTCCTAAGGGGAACCAGAACAATGTCCAAATCTGCACCTTTGTCTTGGGAGGGGGAGATCCTGCTCATATTGTTTTTCTGAGGCTCCAAGGACCACATTGTCCATAGCTGCACTCTGCATGGTAGCAGTACCCTGGATTTGATCCCATATTCTACCATCCCCTGTTTAGCCCTGTTTAAGTATTCCCTGGAATACAGCTTTCATTTGCTCTTATGGCTAACTCGTTTCAGGTCTCAGAAGGTACCTTCCCCGTGTCCTCTTCCAGCTCCCTCTTACTTGTTTTCTTAACTAATGCAGAGGCATTTCTTGCCATGCAAAACCTGTACAGCTAGGAAACAACAAAGTAACATTGTGCTGCACCCTTCAGGCACCCTTACTTGTCACTTAGCAAAGCTATTTACACATACATTTGGTAAAAGTTCCAATGTATAAATGCTAATGAGTATTAGTAGAAGTAGTTAATGCAGTTTTCCTTATTAATCAATCCTACCAGCACGGTAATGATTTCTGTTGTTCTTCTGGAGCTTCCTCCAGCAGGGAGTGAGCCCTGTTGATTAGCAAGACCATTTTGCATGGATATAGCATTTTTGTTCATCTGTAACAATCTCATTACCGTTTGTTGTGGGTGTTGTTTTTTTTTCTCAAGAAGGAGGTGAGCAATTCCCAACTTATGCTTAAGGAAGAACTAGGGCAGAAGGAATCGCCTTGTCTCCCATACCTCCATTTTGCAGTTGTATATCTGTCACATTTGGTAGAATTTACACTGCTGTGAAAGAAGAACAAGAGCAGGATGGTTGAGGTGCCCCAAATCAGGTAACAAGTCAGAGATGGCAAGGGGCAAAGCAAATTTGCTATTTTACAGCAGATCTTTAAAGATAAACAGCTTCAAGTTACAATTGGAAAGACAATAACGTATCTATCATGTCTGATTAATAATGTCATCATACTCTACAGATACAGACCGGGAAACAGCTTTTAGATTCCTGCATCCTGAGTAGCGAGAAGAATTTCTCCTCATTTTCCTGCCAAGATGATCAGATTCAAGATGATGTGAGTAAACCACAGCAACAACAGAGTACTTCACTTCCTCTTAACTCAGGAATTTACATTGAAATTATCATAAATAATTCAGCTAGTGTAAATCAAAATCAATCCAAGCAGAAAGGAAAGGTTTTCCCAAAGATTCAACGTTCAGAAAACAGGTTTTAGACCTGATGTTAACTGAACCAGTAGTGAGCTATTGAAGCTGAATCTCAGCATACTACCATAAATTATGAAACATTGACATTTCGCTTTGAATTAATGCAAAGGGCTATTTATACACTGTTTTAGAGACAGTTGCCTGGGCAAATTAATATACTTTTGCCTTCATCAAGCCAAATATTAGCAACAGTGCTATTTTTCAAAGTATCGAACTATTTGCATATTGAAAATGTTTTAATACAATCTGTCCCTCGGGGCTGTGTGAGTTACTTTGAAAAGGTTATCAGTCATAATTCACTGGCTCCCTGAAGCAAAATCTAACTTGATTCAAAGTATTACCAATGATTTGCAGTGTGAGAGGTTGCTCGTTGTCAGGGAATTGCTTTCTATTTGTAGGGCCACAGGCCACCAATGTGGGAAAAGGTATTCAATGGGGTACCATTGCTTTTCTGCGCTTTCTACCAATAAGAGGGCTGACTAACAGCAGTGGAAGAGTTAGGCAAAAGCATGTAAGAGAAATATTCGCTATAGTTGCCTGAAATTTGAACTTCAGGTGTGATTACATATTGAAACGTCAGCTTATTGCTTATATGTATTGGCAATACTTTTGTCTTGTTTTTGTTTTTAAATGGGGAAAATTGTAGCACTCCAGAATGACTTTTTCAAGACTACTTGTTACAGATCAGTGGTTTAGGTGCCATTCCAGTAAAACATTGGTTAAGAATGTCCTTAGATACTGAATGGTTAGACTTACAAACAGTGCTTAAGTGCTTTGCTAAGCTAGGGTTTAAAAAAAGTATTTGAAATGTCATCAAATGCTACAAAAATCACTAGTCACTTTTAGCAAATTCCATGTGTTTCTGCTTCATCATTATGACCAAGATACTCCAATATCTCCTGCTCGGAGCCTTTTCTTTATCTCAGAGATAAAAGCTCTTAAATCAGAAGTGCCTCAAGGCTGAAGTGAGCAAACCACTGTCCCATATCCTGCAGGCAGGTTCTCTCTGTCTATCTGATTCCCTATAGAGAGGCAGCCTCCTGGTCATACCAAGGACTTCTGTACAAATTTCTTGCAGCTTTTTTTGTCTCTTCTCACTTCTCATGGCAGTGGGTAATACTAGCACAGTGTTAAGAAAGCTAAGAAGTACTGACACTGCTCACACTGCTCATAGACTTCCCTAGAAACGTGATGTGGCAGCACAAGACAGCTCAATGGTGACAACACCAGATATCTGCTTTGAGGCCATTCTTCACGTTTCCTCAAAGAATGATTCCTACACAAATGTTGTTCAAGGGCATTGTGTGGCACGGCTCTTCAGGAGGTTCGGCATCAGAGGGGTTTTAAGCCTGCAGGTGCTACCACAGGAATGATTGAGGGGACAGGTATGGCATATAGCTTATCGTTAGTGGTGCCATTCAGCAAGAAAAATCTCCTGTTTATGCAGAAAACATTGTAGTGGGACTATACCACATCTCTCCATCTTGTTTAGGGACTGCAATGAGATCACACATCAAAATATCCATTTTGACAGTACATATTGAAGTATTTCTCTTGTATTACTCCAAATTATGCCTTGCAGCACAAAACTATTAGCATTTCTAGCAGCTGAACGTCAGAGGTTTGGCTTAAAACTGTAGAGTGAGATCATCTCATGTAGAAGGGAAACATTTGAACCAGTGTGTCTGCAGTTTCCACCATTTGAAGGATACAGTAATATTTGTGAAGGACTGGGTCAGCTTTAATTGTTTTGTGTTGATTATTTACGTTTGCTTTTCTCTCTGTTCTGTTTCACTCATTCCAGCTGTAGCCCGATCTCATTTGAGTCCAACTGCTCATAGTACTGGCTCCAAGCAGACTTGATCAAATCCACAGCCTCCCTTCACAGGGAACAGACCTGCCAGTCAGAGAGGGTTGTGGTATCATCAATGAGTTGAAGACAAATTGCAGGAGGTGATGCTGGAAAATTTAACCTCCTTCAGGGTAGTAAGCTGTACTTGATGGCTTGATCTAACATATCAAATCCTGCTCACAGAAAATTGAGAGCAGGGTTTTGTGGCTTTTTTAAAGTTTTATTTCATTGAAATAGATCTGAGAAAGGAAGGAAATGCCATGTGGAGCCAGAAGTTTCCCAGAAGTTTCACCTTCATTTGTCTGCCAGTGAGTTTCTAGGTAGCCCTTGACCTCTACCTTAACCCTCTTGAGTTTGATTTCCCGTTTTGAAAAAAAGAAAGAAAGAGTCACTGGGGACCATAAGACAAGAAAATATGATCTTTTTATGAATTTACCAGTTGAATTGCACTATTATTCCTCATTCTGCTATTTCTATCTTGTGAGGCTTTACAGAAATCAATGGCATCTTGGCCTGCATCAGGAATAGTGTGGCCAGCAGGACTAGGGATGTANATCTCCGTGCCTCAGTTTTTCTGTCTGTGATACAAAACCAGAAACGCTTTTTGTCCATCTCCTGGTTTTAGTCAAATAAACACATCTATTGTTATGTATTTTATTGTGGTTTACCTTCTACAGGTCTAACTTCAACTGAGGTCTTTAATTTTAATAACACGGTGTAATAAATAGTTCTGAGATTTCTGCTTGGAGCACTGTGAGGTCAGTGGAAAGATGCTGCAGAAGAAGTACGTTATGTTAGTTAATACACAAGAAAGAATAAAGTGAAAGCAACTTGATTTTATAACAGTTGTGAAAGGTCCTGCAACCAGACAGTAGAAAGCCCTAAGGATTCAAGATACTGTGTAGCATAAGAGGGGGACTGATCTAACCCACAAGAGTTCTGTGTAGCTTTTTCTGTTTGTTGTACCAAGAACCGAGTTCAGTAAACGTTTAAACATGTGCTTAACTTGATAGACATGAGTGGCTTTTTGACTTCGGTTTTAATGCATGTTTAAGCTTAGGCATGGCTGTTTGCAGGGTAGGTATTTATTATGGGATTCCCTGGTCCTTTGCACACATGATTTCATGAGGTGTTGGCTGTTTCCGTAGCATTGCCGTAGGGCATGAGCCAAGCCCAGCTGAAGTCAGGGGGAATCTCTACAGATTTTGATGGCAGTTGGACTGGACCCTTTATAGGAAACAAAAACAGATTTTGTGGAACATAAAAGCCAAAAAAAATCCTCCTAAATTTGTGGGGATGAAATACTCATTTCCTGTTTAAGGACTAGAGACTTTATAAATCAAGCTTCTAACCAGAGCAAAATTTTACCAGCTGTACTGTAAGCCGCTGAAAATAAGGGGAAAGTATAGCATACTCCTAGCCAACCCTTACTTTTAGCTGAGCAGAAGGCATTGTTTGGCTGTGCATAATAGTTCAGCAGGAGGTAATGATTGTGATTATTTGGGTTCGCAGGTTCTGTTACTGTTGTATGCCTTCATTGTACCCAGTTTTTAAAAAAAATTCCATAAAGAACGTATTTACAAAAGCCAGCTTATCTGAGGTTTCATACCATAGCTGTCATCTTACATCAGGTGAGATGACTTTCAGTTGCCATGCCAAGCCATCCTAGCTTAACTTGTATCACAGCTCCAGTTTCTTCTGTTGGCATCAGCTCGTAATAGAGTTACTGAACTAAAAACTTGTCACTCCTGAGAGCCTTCTTGGTAATGAGCAGAGTTGGAAACATGGATTTGAGTCCAATTTGATTGCATTGTTACTCTCCCTCTTTGGGTGGCCACATTAATGACAGGTTGGCAGGTGCAATTCGTACTTCCAGTGCTGGCTTTGCATGCTGTCCTCTGCTTTCTGCTTCCAACTGAATCATTCTCTAGCCACAATCTCTGGTGCTTGCACTCAGTGAGGTAAGAAAAAGAAATGATGGAAAAGAGTGATAAAAGAAAGAGGAGGAAGGAAAAAAATAGCTACCCAGTGGTCAAATAAGAACATCCAATATGCCAGTGGTGGATGACTTCAGTAAAGACAAGTAAGAATACTCAACTGTCTAATAGGACATAAATATGAAAGTAGGAACTATAAAGGATGAAAGAACAGCTGAAATGAAAGGATAAAATATGATAGAAGTCAATCAAGACAAGTATAGCATTGTCAGCCTGGAGTGTCATTGTGTTTTGAGTGTTGGTACCTGCTGAGTGCCTGCTGCCTCACAGCTCCTTAAAGCACCAACTGGACCTGAGAAGTCAGAAAATCCAGTTTTGGAAGGCCTCTATTTTTTACCGATACCCTTTTCCTAGTTTCCTGGAAATAGCTGCAAAGGTTGCTGTTGCTTCCAATTACACACCCAGAAGGTTAGTTTCTATCTGGGGGTTAAAGGAAGATCCAAAGGAAGAACAAGGACTGAAGATATTTAAAGATGGCTAATGACAGGTGCTGCAAGTTTTACAGGGCAATTTACAAGTGGAAAGGGACCTGGCTAATTGTTGGCTGTTCAATACCCACTGAAAATCAAGAAGCTCTGTTATTTCCTTCCATCTGGGAAACTGAATCATAGTTGCAACTCTTATCCTGGAACCACAAGGGCAGAAATGGATTCTCTGGTTTCTATTAAGATGCAAATTGAGATCTTTTCCACTTTAGAAAAGTGATGGTATCTCTTTGTAGGGTGAATTCATTGGTATCTAGCAAGTCTCTTTCATTTTTTTTTCCTTATTTCTTGCAACATATTTTTATAAGTCTTACAGAAATTTAATAC
The DNA here is from genome assembly GCA_013389965.1 of Todus mexicanus. Classification (NCBI taxonomy): domain Eukaryota; kingdom Metazoa; phylum Chordata; class Aves; order Coraciiformes; family Todidae; genus Todus; species Todus mexicanus. Next base: position 6,878 of record WEIS01063960.1, read on the forward strand.
CTTTGAGATCCCTATCCTTCTAAACAGAGATTCAGAAGTTTGGGGAGCAGACTGACTGACAGAGGCAGTCAAATGCAGTGTAACTGAATAAGGTGTTTCCTCAGCGAGCCAAGCTGCAAACACAGAAAGCTTAAAGGGAGCTCTGCAGTGAGATCTGAACAGGGGATACGCTCAGTGGATTTGACATTTGTCATTTACACCTAATGCAACTAGGGCTCTTGACTGAAGTAATTTTGCTTTGAGTCCTAAGTCAGTGGTGCAACTGCTGTCATCTTCACTGAGACCAAGATTTTGTCTCTTAATTCTCATAGAAAGGAACTTCCTATCACAGGGCACCTGGCCAAACCCGTATTAAATGCAATGTTACAAGTGGCTCAGCATCACAAACCACAACAGCAGCTCTTCCCCTTCCCCCCACCCAAATATGCTTCACTCACCCATCCTTCTAGAGAAGACACAAACCTAGACTTCCATCCTGCCCAACAGAGGTCTCACCCTCTTCCCTCACCAGCACCTTTTCAGATAGAGAATTGTTTCAATCTGAGCAGGTTGTGTGATGAAATTATGGCTATTTCTGTCTAATGAAAGAGAGCAACCCATGAGAAAGGCATTTCCTGAAAGTAGTATCAGCTTCCATGTTATGTTTAGGCTACCTTACAAAGTAATCCAGTAATCTCAATTAAAGGCTGTGCTTTAATGCAAACAGAAATCCTATTCCTAGTAGCAAAATTTCAAGCCTTTTTTTTGTCTTTGTTACATTTTGTTGTTGCTTTTTATATTCCACAGGGCTTCTGGAGCTGTTAGGGTGTGTGACATGCATACAATAAGGTTGTGAAGCTACTCTTATTTATGTCAATTAGTTGCTGGGATTAACTACACTAGAGAGAAGTGACAAGGACAAACCAGCTAAAGGCAAGCTTAGGACAACAGAAGAGAAGAGGGGAGGAGAGGAAAGAGAGAGAGAAGAAATTTAAGAGACACACTTAGGACAGAGCTGGAGAAAATGAGAAAGCAAAGAACTTGAGAACACAGGTTGGGGCTGCCTGGTAAATGATGCTTGTGTGAGAGACATGTTAAAAGACTATACCAAAGTAAAACCTGAGAGGAGTAGTTGAGGCATTTGAGACATGGCCTGCAAGAGGAGAACCCAGCAAGTGGTTAGGAAAGCTAGAGGCTATTTGCAGGGATGTGTACATCCTAAAGGTCGGTAATGCAGGGCTGTGATATAGAGAAGGCCCAAAAGATTTTACCAGAGTCCCAAAGCAAAAGCTGAGACTGTGACCCTCTGGACTGCAGGATTCATCACACTGTTAGGGTTCTTTTCACTGTCTGAAACCCAAGAACTTTTTCCCATTTTATCTATTACTTGAAGGGCTTGAATATAGTAAAGAAATCTCCTCTACTAAATTAATACAAAGTTGAAAAAAATCTATATATTTGTTTTAGGAAGCATAAATTTCATGGGAGAATTCCTGGATTGATTTTCATTGGAGATCCATCATTTGATAAAGTGAAATGCCACACTTCATTTATGTATTGTGGCATAAAGAGGGGAGTTGCTAGACTGGAACCAACCAGACACTGACAAGATTCAGCAGCCTGTCTCCAAGTGTGTAAGCCTCCTGATGTTTGCAGAGATGTAAGAAGCTGCCTAATAGATGATGAAGGAATAACTTGTGGAAAGAAAGTTTCTTCTGGATAACTCCAGACAATCATTGATTGGCTTCTGCCCTGAGGCATTACAGTTTATATCCCTAATATCATTTTATATTGCCTAATAAAACCGTTGGCTGTTGCCATTATATGGGTAATGGACATTTATATAAAACTCTTTATGAGCTGTAGATGGAGATCATCCTCTTCACCACACACAGGGAGCCGCCTCTGGAGGAAAATGCAGTAGCTGTCTAATAGCCTGGCACTATTAATAAACACCAGTTACATTGCAGAGGAAGAATGACTCCTCATCAAATCAAGACTCCATGAGAAACTGAGAAAACCAGATTTTCCTTCTCCTAGAAGAGGTTAGACCAACACAGATCCTTTCTGTGCTTCCTTCCAAACTCCAGGCAGTTTGGTTTTCTGTTGTGTATTGCCTTGAGAAAGAGAGAAAATCATGGCATTTCAAGTGTACCATGGAGGAGTTCCTCTCCAAGGGTCATTTGCTATGGTTTGAGAGGGGCAGCAGATCCAGCATTCACTGAATTAATCCAAACACGTTTCTTCGGTGAGATTTGATGTATAAAATAAATGCCTGCTTGAACACATTTGCCTTTAGTCATTTATTATTTTGTATTCTTCGTCACATGAAATAATTTTCTGTATTTTTATTTTAATTTTGCTTTTGCAGATCACAAGAAAATTACTCCTTTAGGAATGAAGAAAAGTCATTCTTGAAACTAAAAGTAATAATTGACTGCCTTTCCTTTCACAGAACCATTGTTCAAAAGACAGAGTGAAATATAAATACAGAAGCTGTGAAGGCCTTGGTCTTGTCAAGGGAAAGGACTGTCTGAAAGACATGTAAATAACTAAAATGTTTAAAAAAAATAAATTCAGGAGATATTTGCAGAGTCTTCACAATATTTCAAGACTATGAGAGAACAATTTCTAGTTCGTTTAGTTTACACGGTATTTAACATTTAATGCAAAAATCTATTACAAAAAGGAACAGGGTTTTTTTTCCTCTCATTGCTTTTGTACACTTAATAATATCCAGCACTCATATAAAGATTTCTATTTTCAAAGGATGAGAATTAGTTAAAAGCAAATTTAAAAGTGAGTCTCCATAATCTCCCAACGATAAATATTCTCTACCTATGGCATTTGGGGAAACTGAAAATAGAGCTTAAGTGGATTGCTGAGGGCTTCCTATACCTGAGCCTGTGTTAGAGCAGTGGAGTCCTCGTCTCATGGGTTTTCCTCCTAAAAAGGTGGAGGGGGGTTGTACCCATACCACCAATTTCCCTGTCTTTCTTAAATACATGCCATCATTACATCGTATCTTAACCATTTGAGTTAATCGGATATAAAACATTAACTTTTGCAGAGGTATTAGAGCTTCACCGAAGAGCACTCACAGATATTACCGAGTAATATCAAAATTAACATGGAAGCAATTTAGTCCTTCAGTTTAAATGCCTTCAGCAAAGGATTAAGATTTTCCCATCACCACTCAAGCACTTCCTTAAAACTCCCTGCTTATCGTGCTCCCCTTACTTACTGTGCCAGTTAACTTTTTAACATAAAAGCGATGCTGGATATCTTTCATTTGGTTCCTGATAGTTTCATTATTCAATTCAAAATAGAAAGTGCCAGTGTTTTTATCAATGCATGTCCTATGCTTTTCTCAAGATATTACGTATAATATTTGTGAAGCTTCCCCCCCCCCCACTCCAGGGCAAAGACTGAAAATAAATCCTGATATGAGAAGGATTATGGGATGGGGAACGCAGTGTTCATTAATACATCCCAATCAAGCCTGATGAGAAAGCCTCGCATTTCAATGATGTGAATTAGCAATGAAATAGGATAAAACAAATATTTTCCTGCTGGTAGAGGTGATAGTGCTGAAAATGCTGAGGGCATTTTGGCTTGTACCAAATAGATTCCTCTCCTTTTGCAGTGTACTTGGTGAAAGGAAGTTTTCTACTGACAGATTGCAAGAGATAGTGTAGGTGAATATGAACAGCGAGGGTAACCATTGATGTGTTTCATTCAGAGAGGCAATCAACAAGAGCTTGGTGCATGCACCCGCTTCCCTTTAGATACCAGAGCATGGTTTTGTGTTTTGGTTTGGTTTTGTTGTTGTTTGTTGGTTTTTGATTATTATTTCTGCCGGTGACATTTCATGTGACACATTGACCCAATTTGTCTTGACCCTTTTCATTAACCTACTTCTAGGTCTTTATTTTTAGGCAGTACGCCTTGTGTGGTGAATTTGTGACACGGGAGAAAGTTACATGTGCTTGGAGTCTCTTGCTGGAGTCACCTGGGCTGAAAGGTGAGAGCATTCTAGGTTCAGATGGATTCAGAGCACATACTAAATCCTGGTCTTGGAGAGAATAACAGGAATCTTTTTCTGAGTCTGATATACTGAGATGACGAGTGTATCAGTGAGAACTAGAGACTGGAATGGGACAAGTAAAGGGGAAGGAGCAGTCAGGAGTACAGTCCTGCATGGCACAAGAGAGAAGATGGAGGAATGTTGTGGCAGGAAGAGAGTGGGAAAGGGAATGGATTCAGGAAGGCTGAAGGCCACGTCAAGGAGAAAGCAACTGTATAGGAGAGGAAATGAGGTTTAGTCAGTGCTTGGACAGCCATGTTACTGGGGAGGAGCCCCATTATCTGACTCTTTGAACTGGACATCATTCACACCTATAAGTATTAATTTACATTTGGACACCTTCATTTTGAACTGATTTTGATCCCTCACATCTCTGAGCTTAGAGCAGGCACATGAGCTTGTTAAATCAAGAGGGAGGGTATTCTCCCTTCCAGAAAGGGATGTACACTTGGTGGATGGTCAAAGCTAGTGGTGATGAGACAAATATACATTTCTGAACCTCACATTGTTTTAGTTGCACAGGTAGTGATAAAAGTGGCTCCGTGACTTGGCTGTGGCAGTTCTCTGTGGTTGGAAAGATACCCATTAGCTGGGAAGGGGCCTGGAGTTTGGGGTCTAACTGCAGGAGAAGTACAAGAACTGGGAAAACAGATTTGGAGGGAGACCATACACCAGAACTAGGAGTGCTTATTCTGTCCTGTCTCACAAAATTCTACTCTTAAAAATAAAATAAAATAAAATTGTGTGCAACTGCTTGAGTCTTCTTTCGAGAAGAGTCCATGGTAATTTTGTCCAGTGTCACGCCCTGCCTTATGGTTTATCCCTGGATATGATATTGTACACTACTAATGCTATCATTGACTCAGGCCTATGAAGCACTTGAAGAGTGCCAGTGCACAAAGCTAGGGCTTCCTCCAAGGTACAGGGCAAACCTGATGTGGTCTGGGCTGCTACCAAGGGGACTTATGGTTGTTCTCTTGGGCTGTGCTTGTAAAGATTGTTGAAGCAAGAGTGAGGGGGTCTTTATATGGATATTTCTTTCTCATTTCTTCCTCCTCAGGTGCCATCTGGAGCTGCACAATGTCTCTTACCAGGTCAGATGGACTTCTTTCACGGTGGTGCTGACACCAATGCGTAGTACTCGCATTTCCCTGTGGTATCATCGGCCTTTGGTCTGACACCGGGCTTCAGTGCAGAGCATGTGACATCCCTCCCTCAATACTTGCTTGTGAGGTCAGCTGGAGGCGTACAGCTTTGTCAGGCTGGGCTGTCTCCAAGCTGCTACATTTTTTCTTTTATTTTAACCTTATAAAACTGGGAGGCTGCCACCAAGATGTCTGTTGGCCTTTGGTCTGTGCTAGCATTTGATCCATAGCTGGGAGAAGGTACTTGACCTGGGACGAGTAATGTCAGGGGCTCTCTGACAAATTAGCAGTGTAGAGGACTGGGTTCCAGCACTTGGGAACATTCCTGGCGCTGTTTGTAAGCAGAAGTGTATATAAGTTTATAAGCATATGTGTAAGCATACTCTCTAACTACTGTTTCCCCACAAACTCTGTCATTTTTCAATGATCCTTCATTTATTCAATCCAGATAGAAGCTGGTTCCTTTGATTTACATTTTTTACACTGTTACATGCTCCTGCATATTTTAAATCTGGAAAGAGTGTTTGTGATCTCCCAGTCTGATTGCCCACGTAACGCTGCATTTCCCCATCAGTCGACAAAAGTGATAGTTAAATGGTTAAAGCATTCCTTTTATAAGCAAACAACCTGTTCTTTTGGCGCTTTTTGGTGCACTTGGAAATGTTCACTGATAGATTTAAATTAGCAGGATACTACTTTGGATGCAAGTATACCAGCTTTTAGCCTGCTTTCATTTTGAAACAGGGCTTCTGTGCTCATATTCTCTGTGCATCTATCTGTCACTCTCTTCCCCAGGGCTTTTTTTGGCTTGTGCAATTTCAATCACATTTAGCGATGATCCCAAGGAGACTATTTTTTGACAAGCTTTAATATAACAGAGGGTGGATTGATGAGAGAGACGTTGTTAATATCCCTGGTATAAGGGCCACAACATGAACTGAAGTGTTAGTAAGGCATCAGAGAGGACAACTGCAAGGTATGGATCCATACGATACCAGGCTTCCCCAGTTACGCTTCCTCCTCCTAAGGGTGATGTGTGTTTTGTTCATATTTACCAACCTGGCCATAATACAGATCTCATGGTTTTTCTCCAGTCTTATTTTCAAATTTACTCCTAATGAGAGTCCTGGATAAGTGGGATCCCTGCTTTTCCCACTCCTATGCAAATCTGTAAATATTCTTGGATCTGATCGCAATAGGCCTTTTTTTAAAAAAAATAATATGATCTGAATATAGAACTAGCATCAATAGGCCAGGAAAGCTCAAGACTTTGGGCTTTGTGTGAATGAGTAAGAATCTTTTGGCAATTTTCAGCTTGAAAGTCTGTTCTGTTTATGGATCAGAGCAGAGGGAAAAAAGGGAAGTTATAAAAATGATTTTGGCATTGAATTAGAAATGGAAAAGATGTTCCAGAAATCACCTCTGTATCTATCATTCATGGTCTCTGGTTCTGGCACGCTATGCCTCAGGACATGCTGTTGGGTTTTTGAACAAAAACTGTAAATGGGAAAAATAAACCAGGTTGCAGGTCCAATTCTGTGGTGTCTATGCACTGAACTGGATCCTAGCAAGATGGAACAGCCTTCTCCTGTAGCAAGTGGCAGAATATGAAGCAGCTGGTAGCAGCAACAAAAAAAATAAATAAAAAAATAGAAAAACCTCATGCAAACACTAATGAATCATTTCCACAAGCTTTCTGCTTGCCCAGTATGCTTCCTGAGTGCCAAGACCAAGCAAAATCACACCACTTTATTAAGGTAAGCTGCTTTCCAAAGGCAAGCCTGGCATCTGCACACCCTGTTTGAGGGGGCACATTGCAGCCTTAACTCACCACAGAGATGGCCAGATGATGGCTTGAGTATTTTTGGATGAGCAGTGCTGCCAGAGTAATAGCAGAGAGTTTACTGTCTTTCTCAGCCCCACTCTGATGATAAGTGGCCTAATGTTAGCTTAACCCTGCTGTGGTCACCGTGCTGTTAGATTGACAGGAGAGCCCCATCATGCAGGAAAGCCTTGTTCCGTGGATCTGCTTTCTCACTGTGTATATGTGCAACAGACACCGTGCAAGTTCACCCAGATAACACTGCACTTCAAGCTGCACCCACAAGGTTCTTAGCTGGCACATAGAGAGGGACTTCTGGGCGTTTGGGAGATATTTCACCCATTTGGGGGGCTGAAAAGAAGATAAGGGTTCATGGAATAGCAACAAATAGAGTGGACTACCCTTCAGTGGGATTGCTCTGGGAGCTGTTAGCAATGTTGCTGTAACTCATCTGTATCCAGGATGAGGAAAACTCTGTCTACGAGCTGGATCTGAGAGCACATACTTGCTAAGTTGTACAAATTTGCAGAAGATGGACTGAACTCAAACTAAATCAGAAGAGAATCTAGGTTAAATTTTTGATCTTTTAGCCTAGTGGAAGTATCTTGAATGGGAAATGACAGATGTTCATCATCTGGCTGGTGCTGGGGTCAGGATTGTTTGGGAAAAACTCATGCTCACAGATGCTGTCTCTGGGGTCACTCAACTGATTTCAGGTGCCAGAAGCACAACTGATGGTAGCTTTAAAAGTCATTCAGTGGGACAGCTCTGATGGGAATAGTTAATGCTCATTTAACTAGTTAGGTGGGTTATATCACCACTCTTTGGAATCCCTCGTATTTTTTAACTTGCTCCAGCTGCTTTGTGTAAGCACTGATGCAAAGCCTGTTAATCATTGACTAGGGAAGACACCTCTATTGTGAAAGGCATTGTGGCTTATTAAAAAGGATGTGTCTATGTTTAAGAAGTATTTATGCTGCTTGTATGCAATGGTGATTGCAGTAGAGTTCAAAGATGTCAAGATTTTCCCCACAAAATAAATGCTGAGAAAATTAAGTTCAGATTTTGGTTCATGCATTGTCAACAAACACTGCTCCAGACACTACAAACAAGTCCTGATGAAGATCGCTGACACTCTAACACGAGTATAGAGTGAAAGAAATAGCTTTTCCTTTGATACCACTGCAGTTTGCTGGTAAACAGATTCTCAGTTTCTGGAAATAAGTAGCTAATTATCCTGAAAAATAATAATTCTTTAAGAGTATAAATATATTTAAACAGCAATTAAAAATAATTATAAGTCAAAAGCAATCAACAGATTTGAGAAAAAGAGAGTGATCCTAGCTGCTAGACTACATGCATCAACTTGAGGAAAAAAATGTGTTTCAGATTTTGTGATGGATTTTTAGTACCAGTTTTGTCTCCTGCTGTGGATTACCCCTTCAATGCCTACCTCTCGGTCGTGTTCAAGTGACCCATGCCAGTTGCAAGCATGGTGGGAAGCACAGTCTGGTTTCTGGGATTCACACTTGTATTTTGGGTTGCAACTACTCCACTGTGTTTTATCTATGTCAGTGCTTTTGAGGAAAGTTGCGTTTTTGAAAAAGCATGTTTTTTCTGCCTGTCAGATTTACTGAATTATTTTTTTAAGAGCTACACAGGCTTGAAATTAAAGCGACAAGCAATATGTTAGCAGGATTAACTGCTTAATTATGAAATTGGTAGCAAGATGAAGAAATCCATGGAAGACAGCCCTTGATTATACTTAAACCCATGCTCCTCCCCA